>VWZK01011290.1:0-72529 GCA_013396935.1 Baryphthengus martii
AAAAAAAAAAAAGTTGTGCATAAGCATCCCGTGAAATTCAAGTTCATTGTGAGGTTCATTTTTGTCTCTGGTTTCCACGGGGTGTTCCTATCCGGTTTTCTTATCCCGTCCTGGTTATAGTCCACAAAATAAACATCAGGACACTTTCTTTTCACTGAAACTGGTTCCTTTCTCACAAGGTGATTGGAACAGTAGCTGGAGGATGGGCTGTAGTTATTTACATTACCCAGTTCCAGCTTCCCCAGACTGACAGAAATTCCCATGGAAGTTCTGGTTGCATTAACTTTGACAGAGATACGGGACTGTTTTTGGAAACTTAAAAAAACCCCAACAACCGAAGCCGAAAAACCAACTAGGGAATAGTTTTCATTTTTATTAATATGCAGTATCTTCATTCTGTTTATTAAAGAAATAAATCAAGGTTAGCTTCTGCTTAGTTTCAGATGCTTTTCACAGGAGGCAAAAAAAAAAAAAGAGAAGTCAGACAAATATTGGCCAAGTATCAACCCAGTAAGAAATCCCAGACCAGCAGCAATCCTGGGGTGGGCAGGAATAAAGGCAACAGCATGAGAAAAGAGAAGACTAGAAAAGGGAGTGTGGCCGCCATACTTACTTCAAACATGGAAAATAATTTTGTGTTCTTGGAGATTAAATGCGTTTTGCTGAGGAATTGTTACGGAACCGCTTGATCCCATCCCGTCAGTGCCTCTCTGTGGACATCGCAGTGTCGCTTTGTGCTCCTCACAGCTGGCTCTCCATTTCTATTTGTGCTTGAAACCCAAACCAGAAATTTTCACTGCATCAAGGCTTTCAACATCCCCAAAATGATCATTTTCCTCTTCCCCATGGAAAGTAAAGCAAAACCATCTGAGCTTTCGATTTCACGGGAAATTAAGGTCACTCACCACCTCTGCTTTTTGCCCATCCCTCGAGCTCCTGTATCAGATTTATTTACCTTTGGTTGAAGGAACATTCGTTCCTTCATGGGTCATTAGCTCTTCTGCTTCATCAGGCACCCAGGTAAATTGGTCAATGACGCACAGCTTCTGTTTTGCCAAATTCTGACTCTGTCACCTTCACCTCCTGCACCTAAGCCATGGGTGAAAAATAAGGATAAAACTCCAGGCTCCAGCAAGATCACCAGTAAAAATCCATTATTTTTCAATTTTTTTTTTGTTTGTTTATTTCTGTGGGATAGAAAAACTGTAATTATTAGATGCCTCCACTAGATGTCCATATTTCAGCAATTTTCAATTCTACATCCAGAGAAGGCGGCTGCCCTGTGCCACATGCAGAAGAAACGCAGTTTTCCATTGAGAACTGTAAAGACAAGATAAATTTTCCTATTCGTGAAGTTGTGCACCTGGCTCTGGGTCTAAAAAGGCACCGAATCAAGGGCAAACAACTCAGAAAACCCCTTTGGCTTTGTACATCTTACATGATTCTCAGAAACAGGTCCTTTAAGGCTGTCAGACTTTTTAGTTATTGAATATTCTCTCTCTAGTTGTTTACAGCCTTGCCTTTCTCATTAATTTTCAAATTCTTATGTGCTTGGTATTAATCCGTAGGAATAAATATTTGGAAAGTGCTGTCAAGATTTTTAGTGTTTGGTTTTTTTGTTGTATTTTTGGGTTTTGTTGGTTTTATTTGTTTTGGTTTTTTTTCTGTTTGGCTTCTAGTTTCTCTAGGCACAATTCTTTTTCTGCATTCAGATGTGTGCGGATTCCAAAGCCATCGGCTCAGATTTTCAGCTTTCCCTGGAAAATAATTGCCACGAGCTCGTGGCTTGTCTCTTCAAATATTGATGCCTAATATTTACCGAGTTTTTTTCTGGCTGTCTAATGGGTGTTGGGAAGCACAGTGATGCTCGTGTGCATGTAAATACACGCTCTTTTTTTATGCTCACAATTTAAAATGAACCGTACGTCGACGGCTTTTCGGCCTCGGTGTTTGCGGACGGAAGGTGCTTTTCTCTGCTTTGGCCGGGCAGAGGAGGATCCCTGTCATCGCTCTTCTCCTCTGCCTCCACAAATCCGGAGAGTCATTTTTGTCGTGCCAGATCGATGACGTTTTCACTCACTTCCTTGATTACCTGTCGCCCTGCAGCGGTACCAGTCTGAGCCTCTGGGATGGTTTTGTGATTCGCTCGTCCGTTCGTTAACTCTATCGGTTAGAGCACAGCCATCAAGTTCCAATACTCGGGAATTCCAAGGAGCTGAACTGAAGGCTGGGGTTAAGATTGCTGAATTCTGTTCTAGGAATAACCCAGAAGAAAATTTCCACCCACCCCCTACCCCTTCGCTGTTTTTCTTCTGCTTTCCCAAGTAATTCCAGTTTTGTTTTAAATGTAAGGACGGACTGGATTTTAGAGAATGTTACGTACCAGACCATTTTAAGGCAGCTTCCAGGAGCTAATGCAAGCTGGGCACTACTCATTTCTAATTCCCCTAGATGTGAGTTTAACTTCTAAAACTGAATTTGTCTCCAACACTTTAACCTCCTCCACCATACTAAGGAAACAGAAAAGGTTATTTATATTATATAACAACATGAAAATTTGGTGTCAATCCATTTAATCTAGACCGTGCCTGATCCAGAAATGTGCTTTAAGACCACTGTTGGCCTTCAAGTACATAAACAATCCTCCTGGATCCAGCTATTTTCTGAAATGTGTCTCAAAGCTCATCCTAAATGCTCTCTAGGTTCATGTGTCAGAACTGACAAAAGGACAAAAAAACAAGCGAATCGAGCGAAATCCCTAAATCATCACATTCTAACAACTGAAAGAAACCAAATAAATCAGTTTCTTGCCAAAAGTATATACGTTTTTAAACACAAATAAACCCCAGAACATCCTCTTATGGAATATATCCCGATCTTGAATATTTACTTTCCGTTTCTTTAATAACAGGAAAAGGTTTGTAGCTCTTTTGTTGAGTTTCACATGTCAGCATCTTAATATTCCAACAGTATTCTTATAACTTTTACCAGGAAAAATAAAAAAAACAACAAACCCCAGTGCCATGGCCTATACTAGGAAATGTTCTGTTTATTTTCAACGCGTTTATGAGCACACAAAGGCAAACGATTACCTATCATAAACCAAGCGAGCAACTTCCAATGGCTTGGTGTCTCATTTGTACTTCTTTGTATAGTTCCTTGGCTCCTTTGTCCCTGCCCTTCCTGTACCTTTTAAACTCGAGTGGAGATTAAATCATTTTTTTTTTTTTTCATTTCCCCATTACCTTCTGGGCTCTGCTTCTTCTGGTGGATATGGGGCTAAAGGTTTGTCACACAACTGTCACTGGATCCAAAGGACGAGGGTTGTCGCTGAGAAGACTCCGAAAGAGTAGTCTCTGAAAGAATGGGTGACAAATAACTTTCAAAGCTCATTAAACTTCTTACAGAAGTACTTATTTTGGCCTTGCCTGTTCTATTGGGGCAACTGCAGTAGCTACAGCACATTTTGGCTTAATCATGTTTAAAAAGTAGGATTGTTCTGCCTCCAGAGGATAGACCAGACTCTATCAAACGGGCTCGTTCTCGTCACATAGTTCTAGCGTGATGTGGGCTTGTTTGAACAATGAGTAAGGTACACACAGCTAGAGACTGGATTCCCTGGGATTAGAACAGTGGGCACAGTAGTGTTTGAAATCCAGGCTTCAGATAAAAAAAGAGAAAGTAAATAACTCATAAAAGGAAGTGCAAACAGTAGGGAAGTCTTGTTTCCATCTGTCAAGCTGTGTAAAGGACAGTCAGACTGGAAAGAATGGTTAGCTTTAGGGAGGCCACGGGGGCTTGGCCTTTGAAGACATCTTATATACTTGAGGTGACTGGGGAAGCATGTGTGATCTTCACCCAGTTGCTCTGCATCTTCACTGACTTAGCTACACCACACATCTCTGGCACCGAAGTCTCAGAGGTAAAATATCAGGCTTCAAGACCAAGAGGGTTCATTGGTTGTGTCAATCTCCTGATTATTGTCCTTAAAGTGAGAGTCAGCAGAAAAGAAGGATCATTAGCATTCCTTTAAAAATGTCTGGTCTCAGCCATTGAGAAAAAAAAAAACAACCCCAGTGCTGTTGATGTCAGATAGTTTAGCAAGAGTGAGTTTATCTAGGAAACACCTTTCATTACTCAGATGACTGTGACCAGTTATTGTTAGAACGGGTAGGTCAAGTATGGCCTTTTAAAGCTGTATATTAGTGTGAGCATGCTACTTCAGCCAAAGTAGTCTTTGTAGGAAGATACTACAGCTAGCAAGTGGAATTTAAACACTTTGTAGTAGCGAGGCAACTACTAAATATTGGCATCCAGATTTGTGGAACAGTAAAGATGCAAATCACAGACGTGTAATTGAATGTCCTAGCAAAACTACACAGAAATACCCTGTTTCTCATATCCTTTCCCTGGCAATAGCGGGTAGAAATTACACACATAATTTACTGATCTTTTCGAATTTATCATATTTCACATAAGTGATTTTCATTCTGTTGTGTCCTGAAACATCAGAGAAAAACAATTCAGACATCCCTCATTTAACACCTTCAACCTGTTGCAGACGGACATCTCCATCCAGAGATGGATCTGTTCCAGTCAGCGTGTTCTACCCACAAAGTCCCGCAGGAGAAGCACGATTCGGCAAAATGCCTTTAGGGTGCCAGATACGTAGTCTTTGGATCTTGGATTAGGAAAATCGCTTGTAACCAGAGAGTACCCTGACGAGTACACCTCCGAGGAGGCTCCCGTGGATGCTTCTTCAGGTGTGTAAGGTGTGGAACAACTTGCACATCGTCAATTTGTTCTAGATAGAATTATTTGAGTTTAAAATGTGGGCTGCCTAGAATGATACGATAAGGCTTCCTGGTTGATCACACCCAGGGTGGACAGAGAATCGTTGTGTGCTGATACGTAGGACCTATGTAATGGCTGCTGGACTACTCTGCTTACGTTACTGATGGCTGAAAACCTTCAACCTTCAGCTATAAATTTCTGTGCTTCATTACAGTTTAAATCACATAAGATTCCCTTACTTTTATACCAGATCCTAGAGCTCTGTGATACCTTTATCCCAAAAATTGCTTCTTTAGCTTTTTTTTCACCTTGAGGTATAGGTGTTGCTTACTGGTAGAAGCATTTAGATAGATCTACCGTTGTAAAGTATGTTTTTCTATAACTTTTGAATTGTGGTATTAATAGCTATATATTTCTCTCTCAGTAATGCATATATTCTCATTTTCAACGTTCTTCATTCCCTTAGCTTATATTGTCATAGCTACTTGGGTCTTGCCTTAACCTTTCCTAGGGCAGGGCCTGTTTTCAAATGCAGCTATGGAGCAGCAAAGTAAAACCTTGTTCCTGATTGACTCCCCACCACTGCTTTAAATGCAAATATTGCGGCAGTGTGTATAATTTTTGAGGGCTAAAGTGTCTGAGAGGAAAGTCTCACAGGTCCCACATCAGCCAAACTTTTGTAAAGTTCATATTCCTACTCTATGGAATTGATAATGAAGGTGTTGAAATCACTTAGGCTTTTGCTAACTCATTTTCCCCACGGGATAACCGATGACCTCAGAAATACCCTCACGGAAGGTTCAGGGCACACAGTTGCCATCTGTACCATCGAGGACATACTGAACCCTCTACTCATCCGCAATTTTTTACTTGCTGTATGTTTTACTGCTCGGCAAACCCAGGGCTATTTCAAATGCCATTTCTTTTTTATAATCTGGTCTGACTCAGCTGCTAAGTTAGTGTGGTATTTACAAAATATCGGTATCACCAGGAATTTATCTTGCCAGGAGAAGTTAAATGGTTACATATTAAAAAGATTTTTATAAGCATGCTATGCCACAGTAAACATTAGTAAAAGCTGTTCTTAAACTATTTCTGGCTTTTGTTGGGAAACAAATTATTGAGTCTTGAAGGGGAAGGCTGCTTGGTAAAAGGAAGGGGAATGAAACATTCAGAATTTTTAAAGGAACTCTGGTTTGCTGATTAAGTGCTTTCTACAGAAATGCAACTAATGTTTCCTTTTTTTTTTTTTTTGTAATTCTTAAATCAGGCCCTACTGCCAGTAAATGACTTTCCTCACTGTGGGTAGAGGTTTATTTTTAGTGACAAGAACAGTATAGATGAAGACAGCAGGCTGAAAATCAAGGCATCTGCATGCTAAATGAACTGCCACGCACTTGAACTCATGGTGTCAACTCATTCATCTCGCTGTGGCTCGGCTTAACTTTGTGTTAGAGACAACTTCTCAGTAGCCCTCTGCCAAGGCTATAAAGCTGCCTTACATCTGAGTCCCTTTTCTTATCTTTTTGAAAGCATCTTTCAGATTTTAAGCTTCATGCCTTTGATTTTACTGGAGTTGAGTTTTGCAGGACTTTGAGACTCAGAGTGGAGCTGGAATTTCATCTTCCTGTCTAGAAATCTGCAGAATTTAACAGCATGACTAACTAGTCTAATAGCAGAACTGCTTGGCAGCCAGTATTATTCCCTTTAGAAGTACAAAAATATCACTCTCAGGCTGTGATAGATAAAATTGTTCAAAACAAGTCTCTCACCGAATGTTTAACATCCCCAACCTGGTAGCCAGCTGGTAGAAGAACAGAATTAGATTTCTTAGGTGCCTGCTGGGCTATTTGTGCAGGTTTTCTGAGCAGGTTGTCACCTTATTCTAAACTGAAAGACCCCAGAGATCAAGCTTTTAAATGAACAATTTTCCTTTGCTCTGGGAAGTGTTTGTATCCACCAAAACTATAGTTTAGGCTGAGCTAGTACTTTTACCTCTTGATTCCATCTTGTTGAATTAACACAGCAATAAGGTAATTCTGATCTAGTCAGCATCAAATATCTGTTACCTTTTTAAAGAGCTGAACATTATCATGTCATCTGGCTTTCAAAAGTCTTGAAAGACTAAAGTGGTTAATGCTTGAGAAGCTCCCTGAGATCCAAATATCATCTCTGGTAAATATGCTGTTTGGTTTAAACTAATTGCAAGTCCACCCTGAAAATTAGAGTGCACACACCCCTGCTTCTTCTGTAGAGTTGTGCTTGGTTCATATCAGCTGAGCAGTAAAAACAACTTTGTTGGTTTTTTTCTTCTCCTCATACCGTAGAGTTAATGCAGCTCCAAGTGAGTGAACTGCTGATGACAGTTCATCTCCTGAAACTTCAAACAGAATTGTTTACTGAGTTTCAATCAATTACATCTATACAAAGTCATTGTAAGTGACAGGTGGGTCACTGAGGGCATCGTTTGCTGATATGGGGCATAGCATGGAGCTATTTCTAAGCTGACCTCTAGGATGTCATACTTTTGGACACACACAAGGAACCTGAAAGACTCTTCTCTCGAGTGCCAGAACCCAAGCTACATTTGCCATGCAAAAAAAATGTTTTTTCAGTGTCTGTATGTGTAGAACTTCTTATACACAGAAATCTAAGTATCTATTCATAGAATCCTAGAATGGTAGGGGTTGGAAGGGACCTCTGGAGAGCATTGAGTCCAACCCCCCTGCCAAAGCAGGATCACCCAGGGCAGGCCACACAGGAACAGATCCAGGTGGGTTTGGAAAGTCTCCGGAGAAGAAGACTCCACCACCTCTCTGGACATCCTGGGCCAGGCTCCGGCACCCTCACAGGAAAGGAGCTTTTCCTCCTGTTGAGGTGGAACTTCCTGGGTTCCAGTTTGTGCCCATTGTCCCTTGCCCTATCCCAGGGCACCACGGAAAAGGGACTGGCCCCTTTTACTTGACCCCCACCCATCAGAGATTTGTCAACATGAATAAGATCCCCTCTCAGGCTTCTCTTCTCCAGACTGAACAGCCCCAGGGCTCTCAGCCTTTCCTTGTTGAACTTCATGAGGTTGTTGTCCTCAAACACCTGATAAAATCATGGCTCAGCCCTGATTGCTTGCTCTGGAAATCATATCCATGGATTCTTTCAAAAATGTTAGGATTTGGGAGTGCTGGATACTATGTATATTAATGGCAGGGTTATCCAACGACAGTCTGATGTCAATAATGTGGATTAATGGAAAGCCTTGGGACTGCAAACTATTAACACAACTCGTTGCAAGACTGTCTCACGATTGCATCAATTCTTGCAATGGGGCTGTGAGTCCTTTGAGTCAACGCTGTCCGATTAAAAAATGACTCGTGGTTGAATTTGGATCCTTGGAAAAATTAAGGCAGCAACTGACTCTTGTGCAAGGTCTATAGACTTTCCTCATAGACTTTCACAAAAATGCCACATCTCTGACACCTTTCCAGCAGGCTATTTAGAGGCAGCGTGGTGGAGGCCAACAGGATTCTGGACTGCAACTCTGAACCCTGGGTCCTGTTCCCCATTCTCACAAATAACACCTCATTCAGTACCCTTACTTGCGAGACAGAACGAAGCTGCTTACGTACCCCTTACTTTGATATTAATAGAGAATGGTGCTGTTATTTAAGACTCATTATTTCTTATAATTCCTTTTGAGAAATCCTTTAAAAGTAATTATTTTACAAAAATTCATTTAAAAAATGATTATGTATTCATAGGAATAGCAGCATCTATCTAAATGCAAATTTACTCCTTCATCCTATTAAGTATCTAGAATGCATATTTAACATCTCCGTAAACCTCCTTGCTCCGTAAGGAATATTCCAGTCTCATAGGTAAGCAGCAAGAATTTGAAAAGGTTTTTTAACTCACACTGATGGTCTGGAGGCAGGGTTGAGTCAGATTGGAAAGATCTAGGAAATGTGAATTAAAATAAAACTGCTTTTAAGGACAGAATTTAACTATTCATTCACCTCTACAGTTCCAAACCAGCAGTGATGGCAGAAGTTTAGATTCTGAATTGTAGCAAAGCTCACTCCGTGACTCCTGATAAAATGGGAGGCTTGTATTTGTTCATGTACCATCAATTCTAGAGGGCCTGAGAACCATCATTTGTTTACATCGCTGAGGAATTATTGTATCAATTAAAGCATGGCAGGTATTCACACAAAATTCATCCCTTGCTTCTGCCTCCTGTTGTTTCCAATTTTACATTACAAGTGGCACTGAACTGGAACAGAGAGATGAAATAAACCCATGCCCTGTTAATCAAAATCTTCCCACGTGAGTCCACGCATATTTTTATGGACGGCAAAGTTAAGTATCCCCTAATGTACTGGAAAAACAGTTAGGAATTTCTAAACTGTATGAGATCCCAGGTCTTTCTAATCTAGTAGCACATGTTACAGCGTGACCTTTCCTCCTGCTTCAAAGGAAGGAGTGAAAAAAAGATTCCAACCTCATCTAGAATGGTTCCAGGGATGAGGCATCGACCACCTCCTTGGGGCAACCTGGGCCAGGGTCTCACCACCCTCAGCGTCAAAAAACTCTTCCTTCACTCTGCTCTAAATCTCCCTCTTTTAGGTTCAAACCGTCCCACCTCGTCCTGTCCCAACAGGCCCTGCTCCAAAGTCTGTCCCCATCATGCTGACAGGCCCCTTGAAGTCCTGAAAGGCCCCCAGAAGGTCTCTGACGAGCCTTCTCTTCTCCAGCCTGAACAAGCCCAACTCACTCAGTGGCTCTTCCACGTATCAGAATTTCAAGGCAAACTCAACTGTTTAGTCTCTGTCATGTTGCTGCCAAGTTAAATAATGTCGAGGGACGTAAATAACTTAAATATACGAATTTTACTAGCACTGATATAATAACTTCTGTTTGTGCCACTGGTTACGTAAGTTGAGGCTGCTAAGAGTGCAGCTCAGAGGTGTGATCCATGTTCCATTTCTGAGACAGTATGTGTTGAAAATTGGCAGATCCTAATTATCAGTGAAGAAAGGAGGCAGCGGATAGCAACTTGTTTCATCAGAACAGCGGGAGCCTGCTCTATCTTATCACTGGACAGCCAAAACAACGAGGAGGTGCCAAAGCCTGAGCTGTCCTCAGAGATACCCACTGCTATCTGTCTAGTGCCATTGAACAGGAGGATCCAATGTCATTTGGGTCTGACTGTGCTATACGATGTTCTGGTGACATTATCAGGACATGTAATTCTATGGAAACCAAAATCATAAATCATCACCTGTTCACAGCTGCTTTCGGGAGCAGAATTTCCAGCAGCGGTCCGTTCACGTTGGCAATAAGACAAAGCCAGTCTTCTAGGAAAAAGGGAAGTTTCACATCAGCAGCTGCCATGGAAAATAAAGACTGACACGGTAAAATGAATATTTTAAAATTGATCAGGAACAATGTTAATATCATTAATTCCAGGAAGTCTTTGTTTCTTGTTTTTTTTTTTTTCACGTGAGTGGTCAGAATCTTCTTTTTATGAAACCAGTGTTACAATGTTCACAACCCTGAAGAGAAGTGATGTAACAGTCCTTGTTACCCCACACACTGTTGTTTTCTGCAGTAAAGTTGTTTTTAATCCATCTTTAGGTCTATAACGATCATGAATATTAAGTAATGTCCTCAACTTTCTGAGGATCCTAAAGTAAATTCCTCCATTCTGTTAAAATTGAGAGAACCCTAAAGAACTTTGGGCTTGAAAGCAAACCCTCTCTGAGTCACAGAATCTTAGAATGGTTTGAGTTGGAAGGGACCTTAAAGCTCATCTGGTTCCAACCCCCCTGCCACGGGCAGGGACACCTCCCGCTAGAGCAGGTTGCTCAGAGCCTCATCCAGCTTGGTCTGAAACACTTCCAGGGATGAGGCTCCACAGCTTCTGTGGGCAACCTGTGCCAGCATCTCACCACCCTCAGAGTAAACTTATGTAAGTGAGAAAGAAGCATTTCAGGAACATTAAGGTAACTAACATTGACCCTAAATACCAGGGTAAATTGCTAACAAATGGATCTTATCATGGAAAAAATATTCCTCCATTGTGTTCTTTCAGTTTTCCATATCATTTTCACCCAAAGTTCTGTTTCTTAATGGTCTTCCATTATTCCCAGTCGCATTTGCAAACACGCTGCCTTGTTTCCCTGCCCGTATGAAAGCTCTACCATCTCACCATGGAACTTTCGGTCGTCAGGCTTCCTTCCCAGCACTGTGAAGGGCACGTAGGGCAAACGGACCACGAGCAGCTCCGAACGGCCGCTGCTCATGAACTTCATGTGCCTTTGTCTGGTACCAAGAGGAGGTGACACTTTTGTTGCCTTTTTCAGACACAGGCCCTGTTGCAGCACGGCAAGGGCCTGTTGCGTCGACATGAGGTTTCAAGACACAGTAAAACCGACTCGGCCCTGGCTGATTTATTTGGTACGAGCGTGTAGGGAGAGCAGCAGCGTTACTGACAGCAAGAGGATTCCAAGCATCTGTCCTGAGCACTCCAGTGGCCCTAGGGAAGCAACCCATAAGCCACATATTTTAATTGCCACAGGGGTTTGTGGGCTGGGGAGGGGTGGGAATGTGGGTAAGCATATTTCTGGAGCTGTAATTAATCCTACTTGTTGTACGTGTGTGATTTATGTGACAGCCTCGTCACTGCGGGAATAAAGGAGTTGGTATAAAGAGATGGGGAGGTGTATTATTTGGAGGATGAGGAATATATAGTAACCTCACCACCTTTAATAAACGATGCACATTGAAAAGGCTCTCCTAAAATACAGTAGCAGGCTGCCAAAATCATCCGTTAGTTTTCTACAGCCTGAGGATTATTCCAAGAGCATCCCTAGAGTTTTTTGGCTGCTGAAATCAGGATTCACCAGGAATTTGAATTCAAGGCTGCATCAGAAGTCAGACACAAATTTGGTCTTGCAGATCTTCTGACAATAGGTGTAGCAGAAGCACATGATGACCTGCTCAGCTCTCCTCCTTCCCAGAACACCCTGCTGGCAGCTCTTGCCCCCTTCTCCCAAAGAAGCACAGAAAGAAAGGAACAAACCATTCTGCCACAACTTTTTTTGCCCGCTT
Organism: Baryphthengus martii; assembly: GCA_013396935.1. Lineage (NCBI taxonomy): Eukaryota > Metazoa > Chordata > Aves > Coraciiformes > Momotidae > Baryphthengus > Baryphthengus martii. The sequence continues at coordinate 11,902 of VWZK01011290.1, forward strand.
ATAGCATAGGCTGATAAGATATAACCTGGGTATTATCTCGTGCACAACCTTTTTTGAAACTTAGTCATCTCTGAAAACAGTACCGGATATTTTAAGATTTTTTTTTTTCCCTCAGCTTCAACCAGGTTAATTCTGCCAGTCAGAATACAGCCATTTCCTTGCCTGGAGTGTTTAGAAGAACAGGATGACTTATATTCTCTGTATCTAAACTACTGAAGAAAATGCACAGGAAAGAGATTTGTCATTTTGTTCCATCCTGCCATCCCCACACACACTCCCTCCCACTTCAGGCAGCGTTTAAGTTACTAATTTGGATCGCAGTTGCATACAAATAGACATCGTTTGCTCAGACAAGAAAGGATTCCATTTCTTCTCCTCTGAAAGCTTAAAAATTGCTATAGAAATTATCTGGCCAGTCTATAATTATCTATAATCATCAGCAGCTCAGCTCTGGTATTATCTGCAGCTTCCAGTAGACAACATTTCAGGGTCCCAACTGGGTGTTGGTGCGAATGTCTGTGGTTCCCATGGGAGCCTGGTAAGCTGGGAAATGCAATAGTGGCTGCGTCCGTTTACAAGAAGATTTCTGAAATCACACTGTGTTAACTTGCAGTAATTCCAGAGCTTAATCCTAATCTTAGAAAGCTTGCTGATGCTGGCGTTGTTGAGCCTTGCATCATGAAGCAGGTGTTATTTTTACTTTGTACCAATATTATGTTTCTTGAAATATATTTTGTATCGAGCACAAACCAAAAAAAACTTCCATATATTTCTATCTAATATCCCAAGCTACTGGGGTGGTTGTGGGGTACAATTGGGGTATTAAATCTGGTATGTGAGATATCTAGAATATCTGTGTCAAAGCTGTAGCTAAAGTATATGACACTTTTCTCATCTTTATGGACAGACCGGTGATGTACGGCCTTAAATTCAATGGTATTCACTGTTCAATATCTGGAGAGGTTTTTTTCTGTTTGGAGGCAGCCATAAAACAAAGCGAGACCCACTGGTCAGCCACCAAAATTTCACACGTAGGAACAGAAGTCCAGGGAAGAGAGCAGCTTATCCCATTGGAGATGTTTAGATGTCTTCTAGCTGCTGGCTGAAAGAAATGAGAGAGGAAATGAACGGTCAGCAGTCAAGACAGGTGGCTGCAGAGGGTTGGTCAGATATGTGAGTCCAAATACTTATTGTAGCGGTGATTTTAAAGCCGGTTTATCCAAATACTGCTGAGATTTCAGAAGGATGGCAGGAATTCTTCACATTCTACTTACAGATCTGTCTTAAACTACTCCAGTATGAGTGATCTCCAGCTCTGCCTCACCGATGACTGGTGTGGGGCCTCTCCTCTACGTGAGCTCAGGCTCTGCTCACCCTTCCTCTGATAACAGGACCACTAACGTGCACCAAAGAACGTGGTGGGGTAAGGAGGTGCACAAATTGCCTCTCTCCACAGAAGGCAGAAAGGGAATTCTCTCGCATTGCCCCGTTTTGAGAGCATTTCCCCCGTCTCTGCCAGACTTAACAGACACAATATGCAGTGTAGCCTCTCTTGCTGAGAAAATGACTCACCGCGACTTCTGCTGTCGTCCTTCTTTGAGGAGCAGAAAATTTTCTACTGGGGAATAAAAGCAGCATTTGTTTTGATTCAAAGTGCTTCTGTTTCTCTAGTTTTCCCTGACCCCAAGAACACTCCTGTTTTGATGGAGAGCAATCCTCCGTCGTGAGTTTGGCTTAGAAACAATCTAAGCACAAAACCGGTACAATGTACGTTCTTTCTCAGACTGGGAAAAGAGAAGGTCACGCCTGTGAAAAGCCACCTGCACCTCGCGCTTCTGAACAAAGTAAAATTACCCATCAGATTGAGATTCTTTACAGCAGGGAGGTGATATCCTACTGCCAAACAGGGTTAGAACAAGGAGAAAAGTTTATGAGTTTGTCATCTGGAACAAACGTTTGGGGAACATCCAAGCTTGGTTTTATAAGGGGATTATCTACCTCGAGTTAATTGTCAGTAAGTTAACCAGAGATGAAACGCTCCTCTGGGGATACAAGGTCCAAGCCACGCTTTGCTTCGAGTGTTCAGCTTGTTTTCTGTCAGACTGCTGATGGAGGAAGGTGTGTTGCTGTGTAGGCCACAGGAGGGTGAACAATCACCTGTTGGAAACAAACATCAGGCCTGTTTTTTTTTTTCTAGTTTTTGCTGGGTTTGTTTGTTTGTTTGTTGTTTTTCATATCCTCCACTTCTGCGTCACTTCGTTCAGCAGAGCCACTGGACCAGGAGCGACCTTAGTAAATCTAGAGCTGCCCAGCGCAGTCAAAACGGCAGCAAGAGGCCATCCTGGTCACTCTCTGCTATCTGCTTCAGAGCGGCGTTTGCTCTGCAGTTAATCAGTCACCGACGCCTTCGAGATGGCAGCTTCTCCAGGCCAGCGCCGAGCGGCGCGGTTTGATTCGGCCGTAGTTACACATTTACCCAATTCTGTATTCCCCAGCTGGAGTAATAATCAGACAGCAGTACGGGCTGTAAGTCACAAAGTTCTCTTGCTGATAATTTCGTCATTTCTTTATCAGCTGGCGGTGACCCACCGCTATCAGTTTGGCAGGAATTGAAGCAGTGGTGTTCTGCTTACAGATTGTTACTCCAGTATTTTGTCTATATGCCCAATCCTACACAAGCAAGCCAAGGAATTCTGCTAACTCAGCTACAGCACTTAGGCTTTGCAAAGCTCTGTAAACACAAGTTCCCAGCAAAGAAATCCAAGAGCACGTTGCGGCAGGGAAAAATATGTCTTACATACGTTTAGGGAGAATTACTTAAACAGGTCATCAATCAAGTGACAAACAAAAAGTACGATCTAATTTATAAGGCTGCTTTGCTTCGGGTGTAGTAAAAGGTTACTATATGGCAGGAAATTAAAATTGTGTTTTATTTTTCCACCTGCTTCTTTCTATTATGCCTTGGCCGACGGTGCGTAGTCGTCGTACGTTCCGTAACAGGCCTCAGGGCAACGTGGGAGCCATAATGAAACGTCATTATATTTTCTGGGAGCAACGGTAAAAGCTGATGCTGAGAGGGGAGGCTCGCTTCAGCTGTAGGGTATCGCACACAATTTCCAACCAGCTGGTAACAGGGAAAATAGCTGTGCTGAAAAATAGGACAACACTGTTTTCTTTCTTCAGGAAGAGTTTTCCAAGAGCATTGAGTCAGAAGAGTGATTTCCTTCTTATAATTCCATTCTCTTAAGTGTTGAGACCTGTCCTCTAAATCAAAGAAAATTTATGGCAACTAGTAAGCTGATCAGCTAAACTAGTTCAGTGTATGTTTTCATCATACTTTCTGTTACTTTAAAACAAAGATGCCATAGAAAACATAGTAAAGGATCTGAGGCAGCACTGCATTTTAAATGATGTCCCCTTTTACTGCCGTAAAATGAATAATCAAGTTGTTCTCAGCTCAAAAGAACAAAGAAGCAGTGAAGAGCACTGGGGATCTCAAGGTTGGATGTTTCCAGCTAAGGAAGGTGGGATGGAGGGGTTGGAGAAGGACCTGGATTTCACAGTTTGAAGTTAAGAAAGGGAAGACTGATGCCAGAAGGGCCCAAGAGATCTTCTGATCCATTCTCTTGTTCCAATGCGGGAACTGAAAGTCTTGAACTATTCCTGATAGAATGAAGGGAAAAAATAGAAGCAGGTGGTAGAGGTGTCGGAAGGAGTCACTGCCATGGAGGAGCATTTCTCTGGAGCTTCCCTTTTGCTGAATGAGGTTAATTTGAGGTCAAATGTAGAAAACTCTGCGTAACAAGATGCTGTTGTACAATAGCAGGCGTAGCCTGTGCTCCTGCAACATCTCTTGCTTTTTATGAGCGAATCTGTGAATTGCACATTCACACGGGTAGGCAAACACGCAGTTATTTGGGCACTTTGTTGGCTCAAAGGTGGGGTTTTGCAGGTGCTATCGGCAGCTCCAGGTCTGAAAATGCTCGTACCGGTGAAATGGAAAAAACCCAACACATTTAAACTAAAGAAAGGAAACCCTTTGATTAAACACTATAAACTTGAAGCTCTTGTTAGCACTGGGGAGGACATTTAAATAGTGACCTGTTTCTTTCAGTGGATAAACCTTTGCTAATGAGAATGGTATGGACATATGGATAGCATAAGCCTCTCTCTCTCTGAAAGTAATAAATAATTAGCTCATTTATAGGGATAAGCATAGCAGCCCTCGTGATATTAGCAGCAGCGGATCGTGTGATACAAGTTGCTCAATTCAACCTGTTAAAGGTGCTTTGTATTTTCTGCTAAAGGCACTATTCCCAACCTTTGAATACCTGGACCACACTTCCATGAAAAGTCTGCCTCGTAGACTCTTCTCCTTCTGTCCTGGAGCCCACCCACGAAAAATTTTCACCTCACCCATCCGTCGTTTGCAAACATCGCTGCTGCTTCTTCCAGCTCCGATTGCGCATTATCCCTGTGGCAAATACAATTGCCTAACAGAGACAAACATTAAGAAAGCATTTGATGTATTGTTGCTTGTCCTCTAATAATAAATGCAACAGCTAAAACCAAAGGGGAACTGTCACCCCAACAGCCAGTTCTAAACACCCAACATTTTGGGAGAGGCACCGGCAGCAGGCTCCTAGGCAAGATGAGGTCATGGTTTTGGAAAGGCAAATTTCAACTCTTTTTCTCTGTCTATTAAGAGAAATGTTGCCGTCGGGTCACACCTGCGTTACAAACTCATCCTGATCCTCTCACAAGGCTGGGTCAGGGTCCCTAGGAAAAGCCAGTGCCAGCTGCCTTCCGTGACGTACGATCATTGCAGTACTTGGGCACCCTGAAGGCTTGGAAATGATCTTGACAACCACATCCCAGTATGAGGAGAAGTCTAGACAATTCCATCAAGTGGAGGGGCTGTATAATGGAGTAACATTTTAGATTTTTATTTTTTTTTCCAGACAGACCCAAAATTTCCTGTGCCTCAGGTTTCCTTTGCCTGACACAAAATAGTGTGCTCGTTGTCTTACAAGTCTCATGAATGTGAAAGTGAGAAGGAAAAGAGGAGACCAGAGGAAGAAGAGGAAGAGAAAGAGAAGAGTGAACTAGTGTCATCAGCTTTGCTGGATTCCATGGGTATAGAATATTGTTTAGTTATATTAGAAGACTCCTTTAAAATTTCCTATGTTGTGTAAGAGAAAGAAGCCTTCTCTATAGAACTGGAGAGAAGATATAGGGTGTCACATTATGTGGGGCATATTATAGGCTATGATCCACCTGGATATCTGTTCCTGTGTGGCCTGCCTTGGGTGATCCTGCTCTGGCAGGGGAGTTGGACTCAATCTCCAGAGGCCCCTTCCAACCTCTACCATTCTATAATTCAAGGATTCTATGATTTGTCTCATCTTTATTCATTCACCCAAAATTCACATCTGTGGAAGGAGCAGCATCTCCAGAGTGCAAGGCTGACACATTGATAGTTGCAGGAGATTAATGCCGTGCTTCGTAGAATGAAACTACTTGGAAGTTTGGCTTGTAGACAGTCCTAAATTAATATGAAATCAAGCCATACTGTGCATGCACATTTTTGTCTTGTAAATACTAAAATAGCTGGAGGAGAAGATCTAGAGGGAACCTAGAAATCCATTCAGAAACAGATACTGAGAATAAAAATTTGAAATAAGCTGTGGCTCTTTGATGTAACATCCAGATCCTCATTTCCTACATAAATGAAGCCCTGCTAATTAGTCGTGGCTTGTGCAATAGTTTTCCTGCAGTTTTGAGATCATTACTGTCCATTAACTCCTGAAATATCAGAGAGAATGCAAAAAAAATAAAATAAATCTATTACTTCTCTAAAAGGAAAAGAATGTTATGAAAACAAACTGCGGGTTTTTAGGACTTTTTGCAATTTCCTGAGGCTTTTTCTTGAACTGGGGAACATCAAGTCCTCACTCTCCGGCAATTCGTGGGAACAGTAGACTATGCACGAGAGACCGGTTAGCGTGAGCTGATTAGAGAGGGAAAGATGGATTAATACAACTGTCTGGTTTCAAAATGTCTTTTGAAAGAGAGCTGCTGTCTCTCAAGTACACCCTTGGATTTGAAGCACGCCTTGTCAGCCAGAGTTGACATAGTTAGATTTGAAATGCCATCAAGCAAAGACCAGAGTGAACATATCAGGGGGCTGGTTTGCTACTGGCTTGAGGGGGAATGGCTTTTCTCGCTCAGAAATAGGGTCTTTCTGAGGAAAAGAAACTCACATCCTACATGAGAAATTAAATAAAGCACCTTTTTTGTCGGTGGTGGTATTTTTTTTTTTTTGTTATTTCCCAGTTCTCCTTCCCTGTTTCCTTTCCAGGCATCTTAAGACTGTGCCATCAAACTCAAGGCAAGGACATAACGATCGTGGATCACGGTGGTGAGAGGCAGTTGTCAGCCAAACAGATGTTTTGGCTACCCAGTAGGGCTGCCTTTTTTTAGCAACAGCAACATAATTCTGCTGTGCACTGGGACTGTGGTTTGCTTTATCCAGATACTCCTGTCAGGCAGCAATATTATACTGCCAGTTATTCCACAGTTTGTAATGGCATATTGGAGTTTTTTCTCATACAGGTAAAAGCTTCATTTCGCTCTTTGCTGAGCTTCACCATGTGGTTTCCAGGTACCTCAAGATCAGGTTGAATTAAGATCTTTTGCTCCAGAATGCTGAAGTCTCTGTGATGTGATTTAGAAATGTGCTAAGTGCACTGTGTGCTTTGTTATGTTATCCTAACCACAGAATCCCAGCATGGTGGGGGTTGGAAGGGCCCTCTAGGGGTCATCTGGTGCCACCTCCCCGCTCCAGCAGGGTCACCCAGAGCAGAGGGCCCAGCATCGCATTGTCCAGGTGGGTTTGGAATCTCTCCAGAGAAGAAGACTCCACAACCTCTCTGGGCAGCCTGGGCCAGGCTCCAACACCCTCACAACAAAGAAGTTTCTCCTCCTGCTCAGGTGGAACCTTCTGAGTTCCAATTGGTACTCAGTGCCCCTTGTTCTGTCCCTGGGCACCACTGAGCAGAGTCTGGCCCCAGCCTCTTGTTCCCCCACACTTTAGACATGGATCAGATCCCCACATTAAGTCATTAAACAAAACTTCAAAGCAGAGAGTATGCAGAAAAACCTTTGCACATCCTGGTTGCTATGGTTTCTCTGTTTGACCACAAGCTAATTTTCATCCATTTTAGCACCTGAAACAGCCTCACCTTTCAATGCTTCCCTAGCTTGTTTATATGAAAAGCCACATTCAGTTGTGCAAAGTCACGTCCTAACGTACCTACTGCTTCCCCCTTAATTCACAAGGCCAATTATTCTGTCAAAAAAAGGAAATTAAATTAACGTGGTGTGATTTTACTGTTGACACAAATATGTGGACTGCTTATTATCCTGCTATTGGCTGGATGTGCCAAGATGGGTCGTCACTTGAACAAATCATCAAAGAGTTGGGCATTTGAAGTTGGACTAACATGTAATTCTCCTGGTTCTTTCTTTTTCCTTTAAGGAGAAAACGAGAAAAAAAAAAAAAGAAGAAAGAAATTTGTCCTTCTTAAGTCCTTTGAGACCTCACTACTCCATGATCCATGAGTTCTTAAAGATAATCATGTAATGGTTCAGATTATTCCAGCTATTTCCTTAAATACTCCAGGGTGAATTTCCTTACAGCTTCCTAATTTGAATATATCTAACCCCACTGAACACATTTAACCTATTCTTTTCCTACTCTCTACACTCCAGTTTGTTGCTAATTGTAGTTATTCTAAGCAGCTGATAGGAATTAACCTTTTACTGGGAAGATTTAAGCAAAGAAGACATTGAACAATTAATCTTTACTTTGTCTTCTGTTATTTCCTCATCTTCCCATGGCGGTGCTGGACCCCACAATTTCTATCTTGTTATTATTTTTATTTTAAGGGATAGAGTCTTTTCTCAGCTCCTTTAATGCCTCTTGCAAATTGTAGATTTTTACTTTAATATTATAAAACCAAGGGATATTTCCCACCTTGAGTGGCTTGAATAAATCTGTACTAACAAAGGAACATTTGATTTTAGAGCCAGTGTTGAGTAGGGAAGGAGGTGTCCTAGCAAAGTCAGCTTTAGTGATATTCTCTAGCCCAGTAACTGGATGCATTACCTCGGTTAGAGAACATATCATTAGACAGTTTCAGCTCAGTTTACAGTTTATTAAATAGCTACACTGACCTGAGGTGATCTTCACGTGTTCTCCAGGCATCCCTGCTCTTCCAGGAGATGTGAGAAAGGAGCAGATGAAAACACTAGTAAGGTGGGGTAAGAAAACAAAAAAAGAAAAAAAAGGAAGAGTTGCTCACTTGCAAGCAATCACATAATTAGGGAAATGAAATTTTAAAGGAACAGTCCTAGCTGAGCTTTCTTGTTGGGCAATAAAATCATTCTGGTGGTGTTTTGTAAAATGGCTGGTGCATTTTTCCTTGGGAAAAGAAACATTTTCAGGAATACTACAGAAGATGCTGTAACAGAGGCATTAATAGTGAGGCGCAGAATGCAGCTGGCTTTCTGGTCGCTCTCAGGCTCATCACTCACCTGCAAGCCAAGGGCTCCAGCTTCCCCCACCAGTGAGCTGCCTTGAGCTGATACCAATTGTCATCAAGCAGTTTGAGCTATTTGCTGAAAGACCGTTCCTGAACTAACCTTCTCCCTTGGCTTGGTCATGCACAGTGGTGTAAACCCTGAGAGCTGGGAATGGTCTGAGTAGAGCAACCAGTTTTCTTTGGTAAAGTTACAATTTGGAGGCCGAGATTTTATCTTTGAAACCACATTTGAAAGACATATTAAAATGCCCAATAAAACATGTTGAATTCTTAATCCGTTGAGTAATTACTCCTTTCAAATTATAGCAGCGGCATTAAAACGCAGCTGGGGTAATTTCTAAGAAAATCAGCAGATATAATCATATGACAACATTCTTGTGCCCTGCAGCCCTAACATATGCAAAATGCCTCCGGAGCTTGAGGAGGTCTTGTGTGCCTAAGCGTGGTGGAACAGGCTTTATTTTGAATAAGAATTTCTTTACCATGCAGCTATCAAAATGAAATTTGGTTCCCCTGGATGTCACGCAGAACGTACCCACTGTCTCTGATTTAAGACTTACCAGGCGTGCCAAGAATATATCAGCTTACTCTTGGCAGTGGGAATTGCATTTGTGTAACAACAGGCTCTAAAACCCTGTTAAGAAACATTGTCTGAGCTGTAACATGGGACTCATTCGTTTTGTCGTTGTTGTCTTTTTACCGAAAATAAAAAAAAAAATTAAAATGTGCGCGAGACGTTTTTCCAAAAATCTGTAGGGTACTTTGGCATGTTGTTTTTTTAAAAAAAAAAAAATACCAACAACAAACACCACAACAGATTGGGTAATAGCTCCAGCTACTACTTATTTAAGCCTTGTTTATAATGTAAAGGAGAATGTTTGTTGTAAGTGTCTCCTAGACACCCTACTGTCCCTACTATCTCACAACGTGAGTTGCACAAGAATTTCAAAACCAGTGCCTAAAGTTAGGCTCTTAAATCTATATTTAAGTCTTCAGAGTCCAGCTGCTCGTTGCTCAGCGCTTCTGAACACCAGGCCTTTTATTGGTTCGACTAAAAGCAGATCCTCAGAGAAAGATGAAAGCAGGGGCCAGGAAAGGCCGAGGCGTTAAAGCACTCACGTGGAAAGTGAGGGCCAAGTCCCTGCGCTGCCCTCCACGTGGGTACCGTAACTTTCCATGCCTATTTATTTAGACAAAGTAGAAAAGGTTCTCCAGAAAAACCCTGAGAAACTGACTGCAGTGGCTCAGGTACCTGCCAGAGCTGAAGAAAACTCAATTCCAGTACCGTGGCTCAAGAATAAGAGTCTCAACCTGGGTTTTCACAGGGCTTGTTGTTTTTCAGATAGTCAGGAAAGTTCTGAACGGTCTCATTTTTGTCCCAGTGCAGATTAGAGGCACATTTTATGGCTCGTATTTGTATTTTCTTTTGCAGAAGCGCCCTCCTGTTTTCAGTCCCATTGCAATAACTCTAAAAAGTCTCTCAAACATTCACGCCCGGCTGGAAAACTACCTGTAAGTTCTCCCTTAGTCCTCTCACGATCAGTCAGAGCTGCTGGGGAGAAGTCTGATGCCTTACGGAATTGGCAAGATGCTCTTTCCCAAGATGCCTTCAGGTTGTCATTGACCTCAGGAGAGCTGCAGAAGGCAGGAGCAGCTGGGCCCGCGCAGCTCCCATCCCCTGGCACAATGGTTTCTGGGGAAGGAAATGCTATTATAATTTGTATCCTCAGCCCCTTGGCTGCTCACCAAACAATCATAACTCTGAGCGAGACAGACAACTCACACCCAGCAAGGGCACCGGCCGGATGCCGGGAACAGGAACTGGGGACAATGGGAAGAATCTGGGGCGCAGCGGCAGCAGCCACAAGCTGTCCTCTGGTTTGCACCGAGAGCCAGCTCCTGGTGCAGCTACTTCTTTAGCTGCCAGCTAGGAAAACCAGTCAGACCCACTCCTTGGTACCACAAAGTCTCGTCACTCCCTCTTGTTTGAATAATGCCCACAACTGAATATTAATATTCCTGCAAATGTAAAGGCTGCTGCTGACACAACTTGAGTTCAGATTTGCTCTTCAAATCCTCTCTGACCTTCTTGCACTCTAAATATTTCTTTATACATGACTGAAGAGTGATGAGTAGCAGTCAAGGGCCTGAGACTCGTTACTACACTTCATTTTTCGGAGGCCAAATCTACGAGCAGTCCTGGTTCAAAGGCGATTTCCTCGGGTCTGTGCAATGGCAGAAGCGCTTTTGAGGACACAAACACAACAGAACTGAGTAGAAACAGGAATATTTTATAAAGTGTTACACCTGGAGTCCTTTTGTGTTGTTTCTTCTCCTTCGCTGGCAGGCCCGTTCCAATACTCAAGAGAGCGGATCTGGATGGAAATGCAAAATGGGATGTGAGATAAGGGAACATCCACGTGAGTTTGAAGATGCGATTGTTCTGGTGAACTGAATGTGCCGAAGCCAACTGGCACAGAGCAGCCCATGTCCGTTCCACTAAACTCAAAATCTTGCCTGACTGAGAGCTGCTGGAATCCAACCCGTGAGCACTTAGGTCATGTCATATATAACACAAATGTGATTTTTCTCCAAACACAAACGGCTACTACATTCTAGGCTTGATCCCATACGTGGGTTTTTTCCTTGGATTCCAAAGATTCTCATCCAAACTCTATATAAGCCTGTTTACATTCCAGGCTTGGCATTGGTTAACATATAGAGCTTTACTATGTACAAACGGAAGTGCAGTGAAGAGGGAAGATGGATGAAAGATTACCTATAAACCGTCATAAGTGGACGCTTTACAGCCCGTTGTTTCCTCCTTCAAAATGTATGTGTTTTGTATAATCTCCAGTAACGACAACTTGTTATGGTAGCTCAAGGTAGGAATACCCTGCACTCATATCGTACCTCTCAGGTAAGCACCTCACAGTCTTCTACAAAGAGCAAATTAAAGGTTATACTTCTGGGGAGCCAAAAATAGGTTAAATCAGAAAATACCCACTTTTTGAGCACAGGATTTTTATCGCTGGGTGCCAAAGTACAGCATGCAGACTGTCTAAATAGCTCCTACTTACCACCCTCGCAACCCTGTCGTGTCTTCAAAATCCATTTTTTTAGTATGATTTCGTCCTCTATGAGTTCACCCTGGTGTAATACCCATGCTTTTAACAACATTGTAGCAAATTAGAATTACTCTTGCAAGGAGACTCTGGACCTTTGCATTACAACAGTAAATGCAGTAATCGCTTCTTGGGGAGTTCACCCACAAATGAAGGTAAAGAACTCCCAGTGACTTCATTTTCCACTATCCCTGTAAGTTTAATTTTTTTTCTCAATAACAGCTGCAAAATGAAAAGAAAAAATAGCTTACTAAGAATTTAATATGTTTTATTTTTAGCATTTTTAAAAATTTCTGTTTCTGATAGTCATTTGCAGTACCTTTTTCCACTGGCCTGCAAGTACGAGCTTAATAATAACACTCAGGTAATTTTATTCCACAAATCGATCTTGCAAAGGCAAAACACCTCGAAAGACCATTTTTCCCCGAAGCTGGTTTTATTACCCTTGTTTACATTTTATTATAAAAACGCATAGAATACAAATATCTAATGTTCATACCTCAAACTGTACGTGCATGGTCTGGACGCAGAAGAGCCTGTGTAATATTTTAATCTCCTCTTCAAGAGCTCAGCTATTATGTGTTTGCCTGGCAGGCTAGAATTACATGCAGAAAAATAAGAAAACTAAAGAAAAAGGAAGTATAAAAGATGTGTGGAAAGTTCATCATCATCAAGTACCCCCTGGATTCATCCATGCTGCGACAAAACTCTACCCATTGGGACTGGGCACAGCAGAATCCCCTTCTGATTGCATGGCTCTAATCACTCCTTTCTTTTTGATTTATTCCAGTTTGAGGCTGAGCTGTGAAGGAATTTTGTGAGATAATGTTCTTTCTGAAAGGACCTCCCCATATAAATAGGCTGCAAGTGGAATTTGGGATTGGAACAGCTTTGAATTTCTGTGTGTGTCTGCACGGATGTTTGGAACTCAACGTGTGGATTAGCCCCAGTGGTTTGGTTCTGGGTCATATACATAACAAAGAAGGAAATCCAGCAACCAGACTTCCACAAGAACAGCTGATGTGGAGATTTCACTGAACAGTCCGTGATACTATCCTGATATCAAATAGAGACCCAAATCCTTTTTTTTTGGTCTAGAACCTAAACCTTGCCCTTGCTGTGAGAGCCACCTCCTTTTCTCTGCTGTGATATTTTTACTTCATATAACAGGGAGAAGAGAGCTCTCCTTTGCCAGCAAGCAGATGTCCACCAAAAAGATTTTACGAACTGATCAATTGCAAAATCCCTCCCTGCAATCCTTTACAGAATAAGATGCCCTCTGTCCTTCCTCCCGCCCCAAGCTTAGTTGCCAAAACTTACATACAAAATTATTACTGTAATGTTTTATAGTCACTGGGAAAAAAAATATCCATTTGGTCTTACAGAATGATGTGAAATGAATCTCTGGCCTCAAAAGGGAAAAAAAAAAAAAAAGTCTATTAAAAGTAGCTCTTTTTCCTCCCTCCTCCCTCTCCCAGGCCCCTTTTGCTCCCCTCCCCCAACAATAAAGGATGTTTTGGAACAGCCTTTTCAGGAAACATTTCCACAGCAAAATGCAGCATCATTTATAATATTTAAAGCTACATTTTTGTTGAGATGGCTTGGCAGGCTTCGCTTGCAAATCTGGCAGGATATGGCCAGCTGAGAGTTAGCACTAACAAACTGAGGATATGCTGACACAACAGAACGCTTTAATCATCATTGCAGCAAGCAGGACAAGATCTTCTCCTGCACTGCCAGCTCTTCCCAGTGTGAGAACCAATGGTGCTGCAGATTTCTCCTTCCCTCCCCTGCCTCTAGAGAGTATAGTTTTCCCTTGTTGCTTCCACTGAACTAAAAAAACCTTGTTGGGTAACAGCATATAATATAATGAGCAATGGATATTCCTCTTGGCCAACGCCGTTATGAAAATGCTGCCCGTTTCCAGCACAATAAGGAAGCTTAATAATTAAAAAGAAAGTCCTTAATATGTCTCAATAGAAGGGCTATTTTCATTTGCAGTTAAAGCTTTACCATGCATACCCTTTTTTCAAAAGCAGAGCTGAATGCTCTATTCATAAAAAGAAAGCAAAATCATAATTAAAAACTTGTCCCATTTGAGAGTTGAGAACCGATTTTAGCCCTTTGCACAAATCTATCGAAGGAAATCAATTCCACATTTAAAGGAAGCTCCGAAGAATTTAACCCTGAAGATCTTGAGTAAAGCTTGCCCGGCGAGTTCCTGCTATATGAGCTAGGTGCAGAGATGATGTTCTTGCAATAATTTAGCACAGGATTCAACACATCAAGCAAAAAAGAACTGTCACCGAAGAGAATTGAACTAACCATTTGTATTTTAGGAGCCTATAGATGTACAGATGCTGTTTGCTGGCTTTGTGACACTAAAGCTGCTTGCAAAGACAAAGTCTAGTAAGCTGAGTGTTGTTTCTTCTCTGTGGGTCCCGAATAAAAATTAAATTCCCTCTCCCTCCGTTCGTCTGCCTTGTCTTGGAACAGTGCTGATGCCCATAAGGCCAAGTACAGCAGGACACTCTAATCTCACTTAGGAACTTCAGGTGCCTTGCATACAAATCAGCGTGATTAGGACGCCTTTCCAAGATTACAGACTGCACCCGTTGCAGAGAAGGGTTGATATCCTCGCAAGAGTGCAGCTTTTATACAGAAAACGGAGGTCCAGAGGCCAAGGTACCATCGGCAGGGCTACTCTGCAGAGTCCTTGAAACAGAGCCTGTGCGTGCCAGGTCTGGTGAGCGAGCAGACGTAGCAAAACTATGCTCTCTCCATCTCCTGAGTTGCCGTGGCTCGTACCCGTCTCCAACCCAACACTGAAACTTGAGGAAATACGTAAGAACAGCTCCTATACTTAGGAGAAATCCTTCTGAATTTGTATGGCGTGAAAGCCGGGGTGTGGCAAAAGAGGTCCGATGAACTAGAGAGCCCGCTGGCAATGCAGGTTGATCAGCAGCAATAGTATCTATATCAAAATATTCTTTTTATACTGGAAAATGAGCGGTATGTATTTTGAGGCCACTCTCAAAAGTTATGAGCGAAAAGGTAACAAGGAGCGGTTATTTTTAACTGGAGTTCTTCCACCCAGAGATGACTAGCAATGGTTTCTGATAAATGAATGTTATGTATGTCCTTGCTTATGTGCACACACATACATAATATTGTATTGCAGCTGAGGTCTTGGAATCTTTTCTTTACTTCATTTTATTGCTGGGTCAGTCACTGGCTGCTGACTGTTTTCTAAAAACCAGCGAGCAATATTTCATAGCTGTACCCTCCTTATCAAAATGAAAAAAAAAATCAGGAATTCAGAAACTGTTTTTCCTACAATTATCGACATTTACAGAGCTAGTTAGTGCTGGTAAGTGTGAAATTATATTGCTGTATTCACGTAGCTGGAGACACAAACTATGCAGCTGAATTTGAACCACCGTAGGCAGGGCAGTTACAATGGGACTTAAGATGAGGCACATAATTTTTTCTAATGCTTAAATGACAACCTGAAGGATTTGACGGGTGTATGATTGAGTGACTGGATCCAGGAGGCTGGTTTGTTAGGGTTTTGGTTTTTTTCCCTAAGTTTTGTTTCCTTCCTTCTTTTAATCTCCAACTGCAGCTTTGTATTGCTTGTGTTTACAAAGTCACGTTACTCCCGATGTTACCTCTTACTTAAAAGTCCCATTAACACCACTCTGCTTCAAGTCAGAGTTTACAACTGCAAATCAAATGTTAAATCCTGATTTGCCTGGGGCTTGACTGTCCCAGTGGCGAATGGAGACCCAGATCATGTGTGGTAAGGTAGAAGGGTGGGCTCGTGGCACTTGCAAAGCTTTGTAGCACAAGTCAGGACAACTATCAGGAAGTCCATTTGCTGGGGTTTGGTATTTTAGGCTATTGAAGGGCTGTTTAAGTTAGGAAAAGGAACACACAGCTCCACCGCTTCCTTTCATGCAGTGCTGAAAGGCAGTTGGTTACCTGCATTAGGAGGATAAACAGTTTTTCATTGCTCTTACAGAAACAGGGATTAAAATGGTCTCAGCTGCCTTTGCTATGGTAATGGTGATGCTGGAAATGCTTTTTTCTCTCATCTAAATTTTCATTTTAGGCCACTCACAGAAATATATTCCTATAGAAACGGTCACCAATGAACTTGTCTGAAGAAATATTTTTTTTCCCGATAAAGAGAGATCTTTGAGCTTCTACAAGATATGTTTAGATGAGCAGTGGATGCTGGATACGATGAGGGCAATAGCCAGGGTAGTTTCTGGATACGCACAGGAATACCAAATGACTGTCACAGAATCACAGAATGGTTTGGATTGGGAGGGACCTTCAAGATCATCTCGTTCCAACCCCCTGCCATGGGCAGGGACACCTCCCACTAGACCAGGTTGCTCCGAGCCCTGTCCAGCCTGGTCTGGAACACATTCAGGGATGGAGCATCCATGGCTTCTCTGGGCAACCTGTTCCAATGTCTCACCACACTCAGAGTGAAGAACTTCTTCCTAATTTCTAATGTAAAACTCCCCTCTTCCAGTTTCAAACCATTACCCCTTGTCCTACCAGCACAAGCCCTCGTAAAAAGTCCCTCCCCAGCTTTCCTGTAGCCCCCTTCAGATACTGGAGGCTGCTCCAAGGTCTCTCCAGAGCCTTCTCTTCTCCAAGCTGAACAGACCCAACCTGGAGAAGACATTTCTCAGGACATGATTTACCTCCAGCGTTTTCCTACTGAAAAAGCAGATCGGTATAAAACACAAGACAGAATTACAGCTCCAAAGTTTTAAAACTGGTGGGAACGTACCAGTATCCCACTCGGCACATCATCTCTGAAGGTGTCATGATGTAGTGAACAGATGACTAAGGAAGGACAGTAAAACACAAACAAAATGAAGTTCTTCAAAGGCAGGCATGTACCAGCTGATTGCTTCTATTTTTGAGTTGATAAATGTTTTTAGTAACACTGAAGATCAAAAACCAATTTGTTCATTTATGGCATGGCCCGTTCTAACGAAAACTCTAGAGAGTCTGAAAATATTGCAGCCTACTTAGAAACTCCCATTAGTGAGGTGGGTTTTTCTTTTGCTTTTAATAAATAAAGTCCCATAGAAACAGAAAGCATTTACAATTAGCTCAAATTTCTGAATATAATTCACCAGAGAAAATGCTATTTTTTGAGAAAATGTTTTCGTATCCTCGTAACAGTCATTTGTTCCAAATCAGTACATAGCAATTGTCCATTAAATGCACATTTTTCCCTTAAGACTGATTCTTGTAGAAAAGTATTTTAGGCAAAACTTCCTAACCATGATGTAACTGTTGAGAATCAGAACGTCTCTGTGATTAGTAATTCACATAAAAATTAACATTTTCCATGGCTTGAAGAAAACATGATGAATAACTAGCAAAATGTCAGAGAAGACAGGATGTAGGGAGAACAATATAGTTTATTAGAGCAGCTTATACAGTTGAGGGGAAAGTATAGGCTTCGGGACATCCAGCCCCTTCACCCTAATAAAGGATAACACCTGGTCCTGCCAAACTGTCTTCTCCCGGGACCTTTGTGAGCACCGTTATGCTACCGCTCTCAAAATACATGAATTGTGTAGGTCCATATTGGGCTGAATGGTTTAAATACTGTCACCGCTGAACTGCTGCGGTCAAAAATATTACACCTTGAAATAAAGTAGAACTGAGCTCTTAGAGTTAACGTGCTTCTTGGTTGCACAGATCGTTTGCCTATAGTGAAGCAATGAACTTAATTTCATCATCAGCGCATCTCTTCACTGTCCTTTCCCAATAATTTTCAATATTACTTACATAAGAACATCCCCCAGAATTCTGCTTTGTTTAACACTCATTCTGAACTCTCGTTTCTAGCGAAGTCAAGGTGAAATTGGATTGTGTAAGAAATGCAGGCTAATGAGAAATGCGGATTAATGAGTTTTGCTGTTATTATAGGAATTCTGCGTTGGAGCCATGGGCCATCTCAGTGCCGGTTCACCTTCGACACATCCTCCTACAGATGGGGACGAATTAAATAGAGGTTCTCCCGCTCAGCGATAGATGGCAAAACTTTAATTGTCTGCTGATCAGTGGGAAAACAACTTAAAGCAAGAAGAGTGAGAAAATTTTGAGTTGTAACAACCACAAATCAAATAATGTAATTCCTGTCAGAACCCGATGCTCTGCTAACGCAACGAGCCCATCCAGTAAGGAAAGACACGGTGGCGAGCGTGAATGTGTGGTATTTCGTTTGCTTCAGGGCAATCATTGCTAAGTTACCTGAAATGATCTCATTGTGAGGATCAAAGCTGCTTTCTTCAGCCTCAGCCTGACTTCATCTCAGTGCAATTTCACCCTGGGGGTTTTAAACCTGGAGGCCGAATGATCCGATTTGTCAAACTTCCTGGTGGGCATAATGCTGACGACTGACCATAGGCTCAACAGCTTATCTGAATTAAGTAGCAGGAAACATTTTCAGGCGTAGAAGGCATGAGCTTAAGGATTTATTTGCATACTTGCCTCTGCCAGTCTCTTCATTGCATAACTTGCACCAGCTTAGATTTTTCAAGGTCTACATTGGGAGTAAGGCCAATTTCTACTCCATGAAAATCCAGTCTACTCACATATGTGCTTCCATTGCCTCTTGGTGCACTTCTGTATCACCGCTGCACTTGTCTCCCTAAGTTTAAGGCACATTTTATGCTACATAATTAAATGTGGACCTGGTGAGGAAACTAAGGCGATTCAACTGAGGATCTTACTTCAGTATGTATGTTACAATTAGCGGCTTGCTGTTTTCCCCCCCAACATTTCCTCTTGGGGTCCACCCCAAGTGTGGGACATTATAGGGCAGCATATACAAGAAAAATTATATAACAGCTTGTGCCAGGGGAGGTTTTTGCACCAGGAGAGCTTTAGGTCGGAGCTGAGGAACAATTTCTTCCCCTTCAGGGCTGTCCAGGCCTGGCCCAGGCTGCTCAGGGCAGGGGTGAATTCCCCATCCCTGGAGGGGTTTCGAAGTCATGGAGCTGTGGTGCTGAGGGACAGGGGTTAGTGGTGCCCTGGCAGTGCTGGGGGAACAGTTGGACTTGATGATCTGAAAGGTCTCTTCCAACCAAAACCATTCTGTGATTCAATGAAAATTAACGATCTTAACAGCAGTGAACATCTCAAAGTGTTCTTGTTCCAGGTGCTAAACAATGGCAGCTCAAGTCAAACTACCATAGTAGTGTTTCTGCTACAGGTTTATGTTTTAACAAATAAATTCAAACCTTGGTTCAGAGGAGTCACGCTCCTCACCAATTTTCCATGACATTTTTGACTGAATGGGTTGTTCAAAGATAGTTCATCAAAAAACCTGGGAAAGTCTCAGGCCAAGCGGTTTGTCCAAACCTATTCCAACTACAGACTCCATGGAGCGAACAAAAGCTGCACCCGCTGCTGTGGCATGTGCCTTGGAGGCCATGGTGGGGGGCCAAGGAGCAATGCATATTCTGTAATTAATTCTTGAAACGGTGTCTAGTTTTTGGGTTTGCCCACAAATGATGAGTCTAATCCTTACTTACGCTAAGATCTCTGTGCAGAGCTCTGTCCGTGGAAGATTGTGCTGCGCTAGGCACAAATATCATCAAAACTTTAACCTTTTAAGCTCTCCTGGGAAGTGACACCAACCAGTGATTCCATTTTATTGTTATTCTGCTGCTGCCTTGGGAGCACAAAATCAAACATAATACTTAAAACATTTCCCTGGAAATGTTTAAGGAGAAAGATATTTATTTTTAAGTTGAAAATTTAACTGCATGCTTAACCAACTTCAGTGAAGCATCAATCATACTGGACAAGCAATTTTAGGAAATAAGATAGTTAAAAAAATTAATTCTGAAAATACTGCCAACATTTCATGATATAGATATTTTTAATATTAAAAGTAAATTGTAAATGTGTCTTTATAAACAATATGCATAAAATAGATCTACTATACTAAGCTCTCTCTCTCTCTTTAAATGCTGTTTCACAGTAATTTCTTAGGTATGCAAAGTTTTCCCTCAAAGAAATAGTGCAATCTGAAGAACATACATTATGTCAGCGGATTAGAACTACTATGGTCATTAATATAAGTCTTTATAGATCTCTTGTAGGAGTGGATGAAGACTCATATCTGTCTCCGTTTTCTTTATTATTTGCAACAGCTGCACGTGTTCCGTTACAATCTGTCTGAGGTCCGTCATTTTCTGAAGCAACTTTGCAAAGAGCTGTGACGATTCGGGATGATTCAGCTTTAGCTGGAGCTCCAAAGCTTGCAACAGATTCTCTTGTATATCTTCAATTGGCTTCACATTTAACAAACCTGGGCGATCTGGGGGAAAAAAAAAAAAAAAAAAAGGGAAAAAGAAAGGGAGTTGTAAATTTATAATGGAAATATCAAACTCATGTATTAATTTCTTTAGTATATTAAGCATTTAAATATGGCACTTCCTGAGAACTGTCTGACAATTTCTCAATGTATATATTTGTGAGATTTTTAGTAGAATTTGCTCCAAGGTTTTGAAACCGTTCAATATAGAGACAATACAATACCACAGTGTATTTCCCACAGTAAACTGGGAGTGCTTATGGAAGAGTGGGATACAGCTGGTGGATAAAAAGTCTGTATCGGGTAATTCACTTTTGGAAAATCAACATATACTCAGATGCATTTCGACATAGTTGCTACCATTAAAAATGTTTCCTGCTAAGGTGGGTGCTAACCTATCAAAATACATTAAAAAAAAAAAAAAAAAAAGGCATACATTCAACTTCTGTAGTCATACTAACCTGGGAGATTTAAAAATCACAGGTTCAGTTCTCCACACCCAAGTTGCAGTTGCTATTAAGAAGTTTCATGACAGGTTTTAGCAGCAGCTCAGCTGCAGGTGCTCATGGCAGTGGAGGACTGAGAGATGTGGCTTCTACAGAAAGTGCCTTTGCTGGGCTCGTGCCAACGGAGAGTTCTCCTCCACATGGAGGAATCGGGGATGGATGTTTATGATCAAAATCAGCTACTTGCACTGCCACAGCTGCGGGAGCCCACGATTATTTCTGGCATATCTTTTTCAGCCATTACTATCTTAGCTCTTCTGCGATTTCTCACAAAATCCCCAAACACCTTCTTAAGTGGTCGTAATTGTTAGTTAACGTTATTTGTAACGTTTGTTTTCTAACTAGAGGTAATAAACTATTTGATACTACAGCCATGAAAGTTAATAAAGTTGCTTAACATTATTAAATCCTCACATATGACAAACATAGGATGGTTTGGGTTGGAGGGGACCTTCAAGATCATCTAGTCCAACCCCCTTGTCATGGGCAGGGACACCTCCCACTAGAGCAGGTTGCTCAAAACACTGTCCAGCCTGGTCTTGAGCACATCCAGGGATGGAGCAACCATATGGCCACCAGTAATTTGTTACTGCTAAACTACTTTACACTGGGTAATGCCTCCTGATTATTAGAATACTCCATGAAAAAAACAGACAGTCATTTCACTACCATTTGCTGTGCAGCTATGAAATTAATTTTACGGGCTGATCAATAAAAAGCAGTGCCTGTAGCTAGCCTTAAATCACTTCCCTAAAGCAGTATTTCCATTTCAAAAAAGGTCAAGAGGTTGATCTACATTAAAAATGTAAAGAATAGGCTGTTATTTCCTGTGATCTTAGTACCCTTTCTGCGCACTCAGTTCTCCTAACTCAGTTCAGCTTGTGTTGTAGGCTAGAAAAAGAGGCAAGTATCTGCAAGTACAAAATTGTCTCCAAACAAACGTCTCCTTTTTATTAATTTCCTTTGGCAATATTATCAAGTAGAGTTTTTTTAAAAACACTGAGAGAATTATTGATAAATTTTAGATGCTTGTTTGTAGATTACCTAAACGCACTGCGTGCGCCGCACAATCTCATTTTTGCCTTCTTTGTATCTTTCAGAAACTTCCCAAATTTTGGCACTTCAAAACTGTTCATAATTTCGGCTTTGGGCCGCGATAGCTTTAAGTTTTACTTCTGTGTTGCAGCTGAACTCTGAACTAGCTGGGTATGACT
This sequence comes from Baryphthengus martii, assembly GCA_013396935.1. NCBI lineage: Eukaryota > Metazoa > Chordata > Aves > Coraciiformes > Momotidae > Baryphthengus > Baryphthengus martii. The sequence goes on from VWZK01011290.1 coordinate 33,718, forward strand.
CAGTGTACAGTGATATAAAAAAAAAAAAATAAATCAAAAAGCACAGAGACTGCAGCCTTGATTTCCTCTGAGATGAATCTCCATTTGCCCCCTGCTTCTTTCATGGTGGGAATTTGTAGAGTGTGAGTTTTTCAGAAGTGAAACCCAATTCAAACTTTGTACTCCCCCGTGCAATTTTAAGGTCCAGGAGGAAAACCCAAAAACTTACTGGGGAGCCCCTTGAATTTTGGGAATTTCAGTGAGACTTAAGCGCCTAAAATCCTTAAGCTCCTTTGAAAAACCCACTGTAATGGTTTCATAATGACCCAGTGGAATGAGAGTCAGGAAAGATGACTATGACAGAAGCCTAGGAGATCATCAGATGTTATTTTTAAATACGCCAATTCAGGAGGAAGGAAAATTCCCATTGAAGGCAAGAAGGATTTTTCATGAATGAGAACTTCAGGATATGGACATCATTTTTTGGGTGTTGACAGTTTGCTAGACTTTCTCAGAAAAAAATGTCTTACAGGGGAAAACACTGTTTGTGTTCTGAGAAACTTTCTAAATCAGAAAAAAAAAGGAAATAAGAGGCAGAAGCTTTAACATAGAGGTATTATGGTATATGATTTAATGATTAAGGTGAGAGATAACTAAACGTGAACTGGACCCCACTTTTAAAATTCTCTGATATAGAAAATTGTTGATGGAAGTTCAGCTTTTCTCATGTGCTAGTTGCAACCTGCCTTTTAGCCATTCAGAACATGCCAAGGGGGTACCATATTGCTCTTTTTGTTATTACTCTTCTGTATTCAAATTTTCTTTAGGTTTTCAAGATATTTAATCGGGTTTGAAAATCCTGCAGGAAGTTGTTCTAAATACGAAAATGTTCACAGCCCTTTAGTTTTGAGTGCCACCAGTATGATGATGTAAATTGATGTTCTATACTACCTCAGGGAAAAATATTTTCTCTGTTAATTTACTTAGGGTTTGGATGCTTCTTTGATTTTTCTGACAATAATTATAATTTATTTTTTTCCTGTTCCTCACATATGAAATTGCCATCTGCAATGTCTTTACCCTTACCTTTATATTTTAACATCCTTGATTTACATCCGTTTTGCATTTAAATAAACATCCCAAAAATCTTAATATGATAAAGCAGACAAAGATATGGCTGACTGAACAACTGTGCTGCTCCTTTTGCTGAGGCAGAGATGACTCAGCAGCTTGAGTTTTTTCTTCTGAGCGTGTCACATGTATTGCAGTCACCAGGGTTTTGGTTCAAAGCCCACAGTGATTATCTGCAGTTCTTGCCCTGATTACGAAGCATTTCTTTGTTCTAACAGGTTTGCTAGAGCAGAGTTTGAACTATTTCTTGGTACTCTTCAGTGACACAACTTCAAATTTTGCTAATCTCAGATGATACCAAAATTATTGAATATAAGTGTTGAAACAAGCAGCAGTGATTCACGGCTCCCAATTTACTGTGAAGAACACCCTCAGAAAACGTAAAAAAAAGTGAATCCTAGAATCATTTAGGTTTGAAAAGACCTTTAAGATCATTGAGTCCCACCATTAACCTAACTCTACCAAGTCCGCTGCTAAACCATGTCCCTCAGCACCATATCTACAGGACTTTTAAACATGTTCAGGGATGGTGATTCAACCACTGCCCTGGGCAGTCTGGGCCAGGCCTTAAAAACCTTTTCAGGGAAGAAATTGTTCCTCAGCTCCAACCTAAACCTCCCCTGGGGCAACTTGAGGCCGCTTCCTCTTGTCCTGTTGCTTGTTCCTTGGGAGCAGAGCCCGACCCGCCCTGGCTCCAACCTCCTGTCAGGGAGCTGTGGAGAGCCAGAAGGTCTCCCCTGAGCCTCCTTTTCTCCAGACTGAACAAGCCCAGCTCCCTCAGCTGCTCCTCACCAGACTCCTGCTCTAGACCCTTCCGAAGCCACGCTCCAGCCCCTCAAGGTCCTTCTGGGAGTGAGGGGCCCAAAATTGAACCCAGGATTTGAATGTAGCAACATTTCTGAAATCGAATGCTATTCTGACTGCATGTTGACTGCCAGAGCCTAGGTCTTTACCCTGCTACAGATGCCAAACACTGCTATATCCTAAACACTGCAGAAGATAACATACAAAAAGTTCAAGTCCCTCCAAGACATGTAAATATTTTTTTTGTCTGTGCATTTGACAACAACCTGCTTGAATAGGTTTACTCTGTTTATAAATGTGGATTGTCCCAATAAGGCTTGGACTTTTTATCTTTCCTGCCCAAGCACAAACATCCAGCTTATTCGCCTTAAACCTTCTTCTTACGATAGACTTCATTTTCACCGCCGGTATATATTTTTAAGGATGCCTCATGATTTTTAACAGGTATACCATGGCACTTGCTACTGGCTGAGGATATGCCTCAGTGGCACAAAGGAATACAACTGGAAGGAAGAACATCTCCTTGAAAAAAGTTCTCCCATCTCATTTTACCAAAGTGTAGTTTTTAAAGTTACCATAAGAACGTTGTAACGAGGGTCTGGCAGTGGTGTTAACGGCATAAAGCACTTCTCTTGTGAAAACAAGGTAGCGCCCTACTGCTCGCAGACACAATCTCTCTGTCTCATCAGCATTAAACCCGGAACACCCGCATTCGTTTGCTGTTTGCAGTGTTAGTTTAAAGCAGAACACGTCAACATTTAAGATCGACTCTTAAGTTTTGGAATAATGAGGCCAGAGTAACATTTGGCGTGATTGAGACAGATTGAGGCTGCCCTGAACAGCTCAGAAACAATGCAGTGATTGACTGTGGGAGTCTTTCATTTTGTTGCTATTACAGTGAATTATTACTGTTATATGGGCTTTTTGCCCTTTTTACTTATAACAAAAAAGCAACTGTTTCGATATCAAACGGCTGAACTGTTTTATAGGATTTGTGGCCAGTTCCAAACACTTCACAAGGAAAACCTTTTTACGTGTGATATTCCAGCTGGAATGATCTTTCTCTTTCCCTTCTCTTCTTTTCAGAGCTGCACAACAGATAGTACCCGTGGAGCCAGCAGAACTAACAGAATTTCTCTAGGCACTCACAGATTCACTTAGAGTGTTTGGGTAGGAATGTATTTTTTTTTTTTCGTCCAACAAACTGGTTTTCTTTTTAACATATTTGTACACAGGATTTCTTGAAGTGACTTAAACATTACAGAATTCCTGCAGCTAGTAAAGTCCTGCAGGTAATACAGATGGGTTTTGAAATCTTGTTTTCGATGAAATCACCCTGGTTCAATATTCATATAATTCCTAAACAAATGAAGTTTTGTTAGAACATAACTCTTACTGAAACAAGAGCTTCTGAGGCATCTGAGAAATCGGATTTCAGTTCTGCATCCGGTATTATAGTCTCACAGAATGCATACGGTTCAATATATATCATATCTGACTGGAAATTCTGTGATAAAAGCCATTCTCTAATTGGCAGCAAAGCTTAATTGTTTTCAAAATATAAACTCAATTTTTACAAATAACTATCATACTTTTTATTTTTATTTTTTTAAATAGTGACAGAACTTTGTTGTTGAGAGATTAAAGGATTTTCCTAGAAAGGAACTGATTTATATTTATACAGATTCATACGTTTATATAGATTTGTTTCAGAACTTGAAGAGCTAATTACTAAAACATGGCAGTTCTTTACAGACCTCTGTTTACAAATTATTCTTAAAAAAAGACTTGTTGCTAAATCTGGTTCAACATATTCATTTCTTTTCTGTGAATTAGTGTCTTCCTGAGATCTAAAACGTTAAGACGAGTTACGTCATACCTCTATAGGAAATCAAACATCACCAGCACATGGCAGACCTAGTTTTGCAGATTGCAAGTTCCCATTTTTCTATTAGAAGTGGATTTTGAGAGGCCTGTTTCTCATCTGTGAAATTTCATTTTACTAGAAAATGCAAAATATCAGGATGTTTGGGAGGCTTGTATAATTTCTCCTCCCCATCAAAGCCAAACAAAAGTTTACCAGTAATATATTTTCTCTTCCTGAATGATCCTCGGGGATCATTGTGTTCAAAAGTTTGCACAAGAAAATGTCTTTTGGGAACTGTACTTGTTTGAAGTTAATTTAGTTAGTCTAATAAACCATGTTGTGGTACCACGGTTTTGCTGAATGAAACACAAAGACAGAAGTAGGTGATTTTAAATGAAGCTGTAGGTAAGGCTGCACTCTCGACAGAACGTTTGCTTTTAGAACAATAGCGTGTGGTTGTTGTCTTTGGTTGCTTAAACATAATTTAATAACTAAATACTTTGCATTGCTCTGTGGAGGATCCGAATTCAGAACATTCAGCACATTCCTCCCATTGATATCTGCAGTGCCATTCGAAGCCAAAATACACACTCATCAGGAGGGTAAAATCTTCTTCGTGCAACATCACTAACTCGATAGTAGCGGCCAAAGTAAAAGACCTTCGATACGACCAGAACTGTATATCTAGTATCTCAGATTCTCGATGGAAGGGTTTCTAAGTGAACTAAATCTGGGTAGCGGTCGCTAATTCACAAAACAGAACAGCTACATCACCTCGGGATCAGATGAAACCTGCTGATTGTCTTCAAAAAAGCTGAAAATTCAGTGTCTTTTTAAATGATGTGCTAAATGCATGTTATCTGATACCGGGGCTTTCAGATTGATGCTTTGCTTAAAGCATAGCACATAAAGAATCCTACAGAGCAGCTTAGGAAATCCAAAGAGGCGTTAGGAGACCATCTCTTTTCCCCAGAAATGCATCCTCCCTCCCCCCCTTTTAAAGGCAAACAAAACCTTGCACAGATGAAAACCCAATAACAACAATAGAAAAAGATGTTAAAATCTCATAAGCCAAATGCCACACATTTTTTGAAATTGTTATGGAGTCAAAACTATTTGTGTACAATTAGCAAGCCACATAATCTAATTGCAGGTTTAATAAAACCCTCATGCAGAATTTTGACTTTTAGAAGCTCTTGCCAGTGAAATTCCACCCTTCCTGTTTTCAGAAAGATAGTCTGATTTTGTTCTCTAACCAGAGGAACTGCTGATTCAGCAGCTCCATCTTTAATATCAGGTCACTTACATTTTCAGTTTCTGCCTGAAACTGAAAAAAGTTGAACAACATCAAGAAAGCTGAAAATTAACAAAAAAACTATGTGTAAATACACTCGCTCCCGTTCTGTAGTGCTGAGAACTTTCCAATTTGCACAGAAGCGAGACAGCACTTACCTCCACTTAGTATAATGACAGCTATAAATATTGCCAGGTCACTGTCATCTAATTCCAGTGCATTGAACTTCACAGCAAACTCAAACTTGGGTTCCATAAAGTCACAAAAAGGTTTTCTCAGGCTCTTCAGAAACTCCCGTGTCATGAATCCTTGTCCGTCAGATACGAGAACTCCATCTTTATTCATCAGAGAAGCCAGGAGAGTATATATGATCTCATGGACCCCGTATTTCAGGAGAGTTACTTGATCATTCAGGTCGAGATTCACAAAGCCTGGAATGTTCTTGGCAAATTCCGTTATTTCCTGCACGGCCTCCACCGAGCGAAACTGGCATCGCTGAAAAATGCGAATTGCCACCTCCTTGTTCTCCTCCTGCAGCGGTGACACGTGCTTGCACTTGATCTGGTCTTCTCCCATCATTAAAGAGTTCATGTCATAAATAACAAAGGGCTACAAATAAAAGGAAAAGACAATTTACTTTCAAACGTCCTGCCCATGAATGTTTGACTCCTGAGAAGCCGGAGTATCACACAGAGATATAAACTCATCAGAAAACTCATCAGAATTCTATGAGGAATATCAAAAGTACTTGATCCAAAAGGGTTAAATCTTCATAAACCTCTTAAAGCAAATATCCTCACAATGTTAAAATGATTGGCAGAAAGGACAAGTAGTTCCTAAGGACTTCCCACGTGTTCTGTGAATCCAAATTCTAAAACTAGGACTTCAGCTGATAGGTTTTTTTAATAACTGGGGGAGGGAGAGGAGTAAGAAATGCTGTTTTAAAATAGTCATGGGTTTTGTCTTTGTTTGTTTGCTTGAGTTTTTTTGTTTTTCAGAATTTCTGCAATACCAGAATTGGAAGTTTGGAATGCTTATTGACAAACGATTAAAATGTTACTCCTTTTACCGGAATTTTAATGTCTTCTATAAAAGGGAATCTAGGAAGTGTACAGGACATGCTTGAACTTGCCATGATATCACTTTTTTTTTTTTTTTTTTTTTTGGAGTATGTTCACATTTTGATTACTTCACATATTGTCACGTTCTTTTCATGAAAATACTGCGAGTAATATCAACTTTATGGTACTGATTATCTGATAAAGTTAACCTTGTGCTGTTAGTCCCTTTAAAAGTAGCAAAGTTTGGATATATTTAAACCCAAACAACTTGCCAATAGGAAAGAAAACACAAATTACATGATACAAGCTACAGCTGCACAAATCAGAATACAAGAACAAGTCTGACTGTGAAATAAACTTAACTGGAATATAAATCAATTTTGAAAGCAGAGTAGATAAAGTAGTGCCAGAAAAGCTTCCACTAGGATCTGGAAATGATCTGTTTCAGAATATGCAGAAGCTCCTGGTTTTAAAGAAGTGGTTGAGTGAGGATTTCTGGAATTTACCTGAAGGATTTTTTTTTCCCTAGAGGCCCAATGACTAAATAGTTCATTGCTGCACTGAACAAATATCTACTGATACGAAAAGGTTTGTTAATATACTTGATTAATTAAATAGAAGGAATTATACACTGACAATTGGACTAGAGAAATGCAGGTTTTAATTTAAGATCTTTTACGATTACAGATTCTAATGCCTTATTCATACAGATACTCTCTCTCATGGGTTTATATTCACTATATGCTGCAGAACAGATTCTAATTTAACTCACACCTTCCATGACATTATCAGCAATCCTCTCCTGCAGAATCAGCTTCTGGAAACTCCTAAAATTCTATTACTATTTCATTAAATCAGTTTTGAAGTCTATTTATTCTGTGCACGTCCATGTGCTTTAGAAAGACTATCCTATGCCACTGGCCCACTGATATTGAAAAGTGAAAATCAAGAAAGAGTTCAAAATAGCTAAAGAATTTTTAATATAAAGATTCGGATGAACTTTGTGAGTAGAATCTTATGTCAAATGAGCACTGTATATCCCAGAAGAGGATGAGTTAGTCTTTCAAGTTTTGACACACTCACTTAACATATCCACTCACTTTCAGTTAATGCAGACGATACAGCAATTAAAAAAATAACATAAATTTTGTCTCTGCCCATAGTAAACACTTTGATGCTGCGGAGCACAAAGGCCACGATAGTTCAATAACATAGAAGTCGTAACCATTAAATACTGTCCCCATTTCAGTGCTATTTTTTTGAAAAGACTTGAAAGCACCCAGTACAGCAGAGAGACATTTTTAGGATGAAGAAGAATAAACAAAATCTAGATTACATACCCCACTTCTGTTTCCCACTGAAGGTACGTAATTATTAAGAACACACTTTAAGAAACTAAATTGCTGTATTAATTCTTTCCTGGTAATCTGTGTTTCTGACACAGAGAGGGAATTGTGGAAAGACTTGGAAAAAGCAGTGACCCTCAAGTGGACTTAATGTATCGGTTTTCTGCAGAATAAATAAACTCTGCTAGTTCAAACTTGATATTCTCCATGATGGACAGTTACTCAAATTGTGAAGTGTTCGCCATATCTGAAGTTTTTATGTGAGGGTTACGACCAAATTAGGGATGATACTTACATTATGATTTTAAAGAAAATAAAGCCTAAAATACCTCCAGATTCTTTTCTGTCTTTGAAATTATTAAAAAGTCACTGTTGAAATCCTGATAATAAAATTTCTGTCAATTATTCTAGAAAATACATTGAACTAAGAGCTGTAAGTTTTGGAAAACTGTTTTGCTCTGTAGGTATTAAATCAGTGACAAAACTTGAGATGTATTACAACGATCAGATCTTACTTATCTTCCTTCTCCCTGATGCAGAAGATTGTTCCCTATTGCCGGTGAAGTTTCCAAAGCCACCCACAAATGCACATATCTCTATTCCTTAGTTTTTCAAGATTTTCCTGTACGTTCTCCCAGAAACTCAATTGCATCAACACAGGATACTGATCTGATCCAAGATAACCCAGTTAAATGCAGGAAGTCATCAGAGCATGATAAGAATAAGCATCACATTTAAGTCTTGGTACTGGGAATCATTTGACACTTATGAAAAAGAATCTTCCTTTGGGTACAGTTAGTACTGAGGATATGCTAAGATACAGAGGCTTGAATAGAAAAGCAACCAATTCCTGACAGCTCAATAGCTACCTTAAACAGATAGCACGGAAGATAACCTTTGGTGAAGGAGAAGGAAAACGGGAAGAGTGGATCAGAGAATACAAAAAGGTTAAGATGACCTTCAAATTCTTGTACTGGTTTCAACTATTTTATTAGGTGAACTTGGAGTTTTTTCAAATAATGTTTACTTATCCTATCTAAAAACATTTCCTGTGTTTCAAACACAGCTTGAAATATGTAACTGCCAACAGCAAAGTTGCCTCTTTTTTTTTTTTTTTTTTTCTAAAAAGATGTGCTGTCAATGTGGTAAATCATTTACTCAAAAGAAAGGAAAAAAAAAAAACAACAACAGAGGGAACTAACTGATTTGTCTGTCGTCTTTCCTGTCAAGATCGCCCTCGCCTTGGCTTTGGTCAGAGGGAAGGACTTTATGTATGAGTCATACAAATGCTTGGCAAGTGCTCGTAGATCAGCAGATTCGGGGTTTAACTGGTCGATGTCGCTGGAAATCTCTGCCAAGAGCTTCTCCTTCTCCGCTTGTGGCATTCGCCCAAACCTGATGGCTGAAGAAGATGACAAGCAGTTACTATAGCTATAGTTGCACCTAAAAAAAGCGCATTTGAATAGCTTTTAATGTCACCTTTTGTTATCAGCTCTTGAAGATTTTATTAAACGGTACATAGGCCAGTAAGAAAAGGATGGTTTTTCTCCAGTAATGTCAGCTGAAGTGCTTTAGAGAAATGTAAACAAACAAATCTCAGAGAGGAAATAATCCACGAGCCCGAAGAGTGAGATTACAACATCTTGCTTGGAAATGCAAATCTATTGTCAGCTCACCTGAAGGAGTTGGTGAAAACCACCGATTCTACCTCCAAGCTAAATAAAACATAAAGAATCTTTAAGATATTAAAATTCTGTTGGCTTAGGGTAGGAACTGCCTTTCAGCCTTGTATTGTTTTGGGCAAATCACCATATGGATCTCAGATTCTTCATTTGTTTAGAAACAAAACACTCACATGCCTTGCAGGAAGAAATTCCTAAATAGTTCAGCAGAACTTAATGCAGCTAGTGCTATAAAATGTTATCAAAAGAATTAAGGAATGAGAAAAAAGGTGGTGCAGGGAATGAAAAAGCCAGAAAAGGTTGAGTTCTTCATGGTAACTCTATGAAAGGAGATGGTTCTACCTTAGTCATATGATCACACGCTCGGTGCCAATGTAAGGCAGGTTGTAAACCTCCTGCTCTTACACCGCTATACTTACTCTTCCAAGGCACTATTTATGCATGTGGGGACTGACTTGGAAAGTGGCTCATATGAGCCATCAAGATCAAGACAGATTTATCGTTCCGTTCAGTAAACAGAATTTGTCTTACATTACGAAAACAAAATAGAAGGAAGAAATAAAGGTTTGCATGTTGGCCTTAGGAGGAAATAGAAATACTATGAATATTTTTTTCAGCGATTAGTGTCTTCCCTGGATAAAAAAAAAAGTGCTGTTAAGAGCATAGATGTGAGTGATTATCCCAGGGACCTTTAGTTTGGAAACAATCAGTCACTTTCCTTTGCCGAGTTTGCTTGCAGGGTGCTGATGGACAAACCCGACACTTTTTTTCCAGGAATAAATGATTGTGCCGGGAAACATAAAACCCCCCTGTTTGTCATATGTTATATTGATTGATCAGTTCTCTTATTTCATGGCTGTAGAAACAAGGTTATTTATTTTTACAGCTGTCCTACATTTCTCTTTAAGCAAACTTAGCCTCCAAATGATGCATGCTGCGTATTTTATATTTGGTCCAGTATTCTTAGAGTTAACAGGTCAGAATAAAAACCATCACGAAAGGATGTTCAATCGGTACAAATGAACATATTCTATTTCACCCCCTTCTCATTCTTTCAGATGGGAAATTTTGAATAATTGCCAAGTGTTATTTGATTTGGATCATATATACTATGGCATAGGAATTTTTTTTCTCTCTCATGGGAAACACCGAATATTCTTCATCAGCTACTAACAGTAGTCTGCTCTCCTTTCTTCTGAAAGCAAAATGTTTAAAGAAAAACAATTCACTTCATTTTAGTTTCTATGACATGATATAATGGCTCAGAGCGACTGACACCATTCCCTAGAGAAGGAATGGGAATGGGTGAACGTTCGGCAGTGATGGTGATGTAGAAAAACTGGTATCAAACAAAAGGAGAGTTTATATTTGTACATGGTGTAACCTAAATTAAAGAAATGAAGAAAAAATTCAGCGTAAGCATAGAGGAATTAAGTCAGCTATGTATGCTACATGAACACTGTGAATCAGGACTATTTTGATATTTTCATTTTGAAATTCAAATGGATTTTCTTGATATTAAAAATAGTGTAGTTAAAAGAAATCCTTTGAGGTTTTCTTTTTAAACAATGTATAGGTATTGATAACATCAAACCTACAATACTAATACCTGCATTTTAAACATTGTTGAAAATGTAAATTGTATGAAGTGTAAGTATTTAATGAAGTAAACAGAGTGAAAGCTCTCTGAGAATATTTTATAGAATATTTTACAGCGTATTTTATAGCATTTAGAGATTTTTTTCTGATATTGAAGAAAAGAATCAAACTGTCAACAGCATAATAAACCCAAAATATATTATTACATACATATTGCAAGAAGTTGTTTCAGAGGCAGCGTGTATAAGTAAAATGTGGGGTCAAGAAGGTGTTAAAATAATACTACAGCTAATAAAAAGTGTCAAAGGTTAATTAAAAGTCCATGTTGAACAGTGCAGCTAGATGTTTGTTAAATTCACGTTTTCATTAAAAGCTGTTATGTTCTTCACTAAATCTAGTCTCAGATTTAGTATTAAATTAATATTTAATTTGTGACATTGAGAAGATTATGTTTTACTACGAACTTCACTTTTTAACTGTGCATTTTGCAATAGCTTCATCATTGGGAAAAAAATCCTGTGATACTTTGATACTTTTGATTGGGCTCTTGCCAATAAATTCAACTCCCCCTCACCATCTTTGTTGGAGGAAGAATTTGCAAAGTCAAGACCTATGTGAACTCTAAGAAGACTTCTCCGATTATTACAGTGGGCCTTTCAAACTGGAGAGCAAGGCAAATATTGGCCTCATATAAAGGACTGTTAATAAAAAAGGGAGACCAAGTGCCCATGTCTATAAATTATTGATCTTTTCCAGGAATATATGGAGTGCAACTTATTATGACCTGAAGGCTTTTTAGCTCTTGGTAAGAAATACTGAGGAACTCTTAAGGAACACGTCCTTTGCGAGATGTCACCGTTGTACCACGAACTAGGTGCTTTGAGCCAGAAAAATGTTATCATAAGTCCTACTTGTAAGCTAGTTTGATATTTTATGCAGAATAATATAGCAGAATTTATAGCATTATATGTAACATTGTTATAATATATTTACAATCAGTTAGGCATCCCTAATTCTGCAAAGTCATTCTGTACAAAGAGGCAGGGAAAAGGAACAGTATATTGCTTCCCCTTCCTATGTTTTAATATTAACTTAGCTCTGAAATAGTTTATACACTTCCTCAAGGCATTAAAAACAATAGGAATTTATTTTCTTTCATCCATCTTTTATTTTTTCTCCCCTCTGCCCCTACTGGAACATTCTTAAGTGTATATACCACAGTGTATATACCAGCTATGACACCGATTACTGTTTAATTGTTAAATGTAGAGATTTTATTGAAAAAAAATCAGGGATTTTCAAAACAGGGATTGTTTCGTCATCAGTGAGCAGCTGACTAAGATGTATAATTGGATTCCTGTAAAGAACAGAAACCAGACTGCCAACAAAAACACCTTGAGAGAAATTCATACAGGGGTGAATAGACCAGGGCCTGGTTTCTTCAGTGAAATTTGTCAGAATTGAGAGGACTAATTTTTAAAAAAAAACTTATGGGGTAGTTTTCCACATAACTGCATCTATCTACTGCTACCATTACTGATAAAATAGGCTTACTTTCAGTTTAGGGTATAAAAAGACATCGTAGCACGTATACTATGTTTTCTAAATATGTCCCTTATCCTATGCCCAGGTTCCTATCCAAGGAAATAAATGACAGTATTTGTCACTTTATCTCTTGGGAAATAAATGACAGTATTTGTGCTAGCAATGTGGTGTTGCTGAACAGTGTGTTGTCAATAGCTCTCTGTCAAAAGTCTAGCACTGGCGTAGAATTTGTAATAAATGGCATCTTCGATTGTGTTTATTTTTTTCATCGAAAATACGGTTGACGAAGGGTGTTCCAGAATCACATTTTGGATGTACTTACTTATCCTTAGTAAAGGATAGCCAATGACCTTTGCAAAGCAGGCACGTGTGGTAACCCCTAGTGCTTCTAATACAAAATTATTTCCATTAACTTACTGATTGCACTGGAGTTCATCGCATTGTTAACGTTTCATTTACTGTTAATAGTCCTAGAGTAGATGCCTTCTTTGCCTTAGCATTTGTTTTTATTTTGCTTGTGATGGTGACACTTATTTTCCTGAAAAGTGCTTTGAAATGTCTGCATGAAACCCCCTATAACCCCCTAACATTATTCATGACTTTGTTATTTACTTCAGTACTCTTGTTGGAATCAGATCTCATTTTTTTGTGTCTATGAATCTGAGATTTTGTGCAGTATTTATATATACAGTCAAAAAACCCCACCTGTGAACATTCATGTTAAATCAAAGCATTGTCTTCACAGTGCTAAATTTTATGAATCCAAGTACCCTTATGTATAATCTATTTTGGAGACAAAGCCCAAAGACACAGAAGCCTAGCAGCTTCCTCTTGGGGAGGTCATCGCCATTTTCAGGGGACTGAGACAAAAATCAGGGAGAGGTCAGGCACCAGGAAGTTTGCAGAAGGAATTTGGAAAGTGGGATTTTGGGTAAGAGGAGAAAGAGGAGGGATTCATGGTGCTCTCAGAGGTTAGAGTGGAAAAAGGAGAGCTCACAGAGTGGATAAGAGTTCACAGCGTTTCTGGTGGTTGAGGAAAATTTCAGGGATGGGTGGCACGATCATCTCCCTTTTCTGCTTCTCTCTCCATCTCCCTCCTGTGCCCCTGGCCTCATCTTCTAGTTCTCTGGACCATAAATGAGTCCCCAAATAGACTATAAACACAGCTTCTTACACTAGAAAATACAAGATAGAGCCAGGGCAGATACCTGCCTGAGTTTACTGGAGGCATGTGCCCAGATTTAGCAATTCCGTGCTCCCAGAACCGATAATAAAGACCTATTGCCGTACGTGCTCTTTTCCTCATTACAATTGTTGGCTTTAACTAAATAGCATTTTAGTAGAAGAGATGAAAATAATGACAATCCTAAAATAAAATAACTGAGCTTCTGCTTGGTGGTACTTCAGAATACAATGCGAGCAACTAAGGGTTAAAGGCAGAGCAGTGCTGTGGTTAGAGAAGGAAAGGAAAACAATATTCAAAGCATGAGAACACTACTGTCTTTCTTAACCTTCAGCTGAGTGGTATGTAGCATTTATACGTGAAAAAATGTGGCTGTAGCTGCTAAGGGTCTCCTTGCATTCCCCGGTTTCGTACGCGCCCTGTTCATGTTGCAATGAGCTATCTGTGCAGAGACAGTCATAGGGATTGGAACCCTTGGGCACAAAGAAGCCACATTCTGACTCCAAGCAGTTAAAAATCGGATCATTTCACTACTCAAACGAGTGAGTCCATAGATGTAATATAAAAAAAATGTGTCTCAGCGTCACTGGCAGCATCCACTGTTGCATTTCTGCGTGCTTTTTTATATAGGCCTGGTCTGCAAAGGTGGAATTTAGTTCTTTTTTATAAATTTGTCTGTTTATAAATGATGGAGGAATGAGGGTGGTCGTTTCGTGCAATATAATGGAACCAGAGTGGGCAAAAAAGGGAACTGTAGGAGGCAATGCTTGAATATAAACACGATAAACTCCCTGTTAGGTGAACTCATGGTGAGAACAAATAAAGAGTTTCTTCAAGCTCTGAGACAACCGGCTTTGCTCTTTCTCCCTCCTCTCGATTCCTCTTCGACTCCCATAATCGTGGGCCCTCCTAGTGCTACAATTTCTGCCTTGTAGCAGAACAGCAAAAAAAGGCAGGTGAAATGTTAATTCTCAAAATATTTCTTGGGCTCTTTAGGTTACTAAGCCAGAGAGGACGGTCTTGGCCTTCCCCTTCTTGGTAGGGCTGCACATGGTTCCCACTGACATAACTGGGAGCCGTGTAGCTAGGTTATGAGAGGATTTGGCATGCACCTTGAAAATAATAAAAAAATCTCCTGAATTACTATAAAAATACCCACGGTAGCATTTCGAAATTCGATTTATTTTTAAGGGTTGCTGTTGCATCCCAGGAACTTGGAAACCATATTTTCTATTAGCAAAACATTTCCCATACCAATTTACATTCACTCCATGTATTAACTCCGCAAACCACAGTTAAGCTTTCCTCTTGGGGACAGTACACTCATTTTTTTTTTCTATTGAAAATAATGAAAGTTCTAAAAAAACCACAGAGAAATTATTTTCCCAGTCATGTTTGCAATTCTTTACCCTTTGAATTACATAAGTCTCTATGTTATGACATTTAATTCCTGTTTTCGCTCAACTTTGCCAAAGCAAGGCAGCAAAGAATCTTCATTATGTCTCTCTGTCCAAACATTCATAAGTATTTCCACATGAATTGATATGTTAATTTTCAAGTTCAGAGGGACTTTCTTCTAAATTCTATGCAAGAGCGCAGTATCCCGGTATGCTCAATGCCGTGTTCTAGTATGAGGAATTGTTAACTTTGTGATGCTAACGGTCTATGCATCAAATTCAAGTTGTTTTTATTCACAAACTTTCAGTAAATTCTCTAGTCCATTTTTTTCATAATTAGATTAAATCTTCTGCTTACAGGAAAGCAACATTGAGCTACTGTATTCAAGAGTATTCCAAAGCTGGAAAATAAGACAATGAACCGAAAAATAACAATTGGACTGGGAATATAGTCAGGAAAAAAAAAACAACCGCGATGAGCTGGAATGACAGAGAGTAAAGCCAATTCATACCTAATATTGGGTATTATCTCAGTAAGTGCAGATCTCTATCTGTCTGATTTTTTATATTGAAAGCAATTTTCAATCATACATATAGCCTCCTAAACTCAGAGGCAATCTCTCTGATATATATCGTAAAGAAACAGAAGACTCTTGATGTTCAAGCAGCACATTCAGTGATCATGTTGATGCTGGATGCTATTTTTGAGATAAAACATTATTGTTTGAAAACATGCTACGTGCTCTTACCATTATGTGACATTCCAACGGCGAGGCACTTCTGAAATCTGCAGTATTGACATTTATTTCTGCTTTTCTTATGGATGCGGCAGTTCAGATCACATCTGTCATAAATTAGCTTTAACCTGATTGTTCTTCGAAAAAAGCCCTGAGGGTAAACAGAGAAGCACATAAAAGGATGCAAGAAACTGCATCTATACATACAAAGCATCTTTCTGTATCCACATAGAGCCTAACTTTGGTTTAGAGGGATTTCCAAAGGAATCAAGGCTCCCGTGATCCTACTCCTGACTTATCAATGTGCTCCTGTTCTGATCTTAGTAACCATTTTCAACCTAGAGGGGTGAAGATGGCAAATAACTGGAGAAGCTTATGGGAATCAATGAGGTTTGAAAGGCAGTAGGGATCTAAACTGGGAGCTCTACGGATGCGCTGAGCATGAGGAACGCTATGCCAAAGGAAGCTCAGCTCAATTTCTTCCACGGCCCACCGGACAATTTGCTATAAAGTGAACGTGATGTTTTTAAAATTCAAAAGTTCACTACTATTGTAGAAATATTTTATAAATCACAACAAACCAAATATTCTGCCAACAGCAGAACTCAGGCAAAAAAGTTGGAATTACCTGTTTAAGTTTTCTTTCCCGAGTATTTTTTTATTCTATTTCAAATATTTATTTCCCTTTCTCAGCCGAAGTACCTAAAGAGAATCTATATTCTTTCATCTGTTCTCTTTCTTTGGTTTTGCACAGCGCTGAGCTAACTTTGCAACATTTATTTCTGGGTTCTGTTTTCTAGGTTGTTTTATTTTCTAATTTATCTCCATTCTTTGGTTATTAAAAGTTTACAAAGTACGTTCACCCATAAAAAATCCAAAAACTTGGTGCCAGACTCAGGGAAATGATTGCACAGAAGTTCTATGAAGTCTTATAAAGAGAGAAATCATTATGGAAATTCACAGTTCTGTCTTTTTACAGTTTAAACACGCTTTCTCAGATGGCTCATATTCAATGAATAAAGTTTATCCAAATTTATCATCATTTCTTCCTTATAACAATTAATTTTTCCTCAGAGTGAACAATAACAATAAAAACATAATGCCAATTCTTATTCATATAATTCGCTCTAATTTAACTAATCAACAGCAACTTAATGCTTCATGTGTGTTTCTACTTCAGTGCTACAAATCTTATTTAAGCTTTGCATTGTATCTTTCCTATTAGTTATTTTCCTCAAGACATTAAAAGTAGAGAAGATGGGAATTTCATGTTAAACTCTGTAATATTTTTCTCTGAACTCAACAAATTATTGTTAATTTCTTTCTCTGGCATTTCTTTTCTCATTCTTGAGGATGCTCAATTTTTAAACCATTTGTTTGTCCTTTGTCTATGATAAACACTAAGTATCTTTGACATAAAAAAAAAAGCTGGTGAGGTGTTAGAGCAGAAAGGCACATTCTTTAATACCATTAGACTTCTCTGAAGTCACCTAGAATTATGTAAATTAGGTAAAATTCTAATAAATCAGAATAACAGAGCCTGCATTTTAAATTGCTCAGAGTATTGAGCTTTGGAGTTAGGCACAAGTCTGCTTTTGCAAGTGACCTCCCAGACAGCAGGAACGAACTATAATTGCATACCTGACAAAAGCAGAAGAAACGCAGAAAAATATCTAACAGCTCAGTAACATAAATAATATAAAAAGCACATTATATTTTTAAAACTCCTGCTTATTAAGTAGTAAAGTATATGTGGTATATGTAACACAATTTCCTTAAAGACCTCAAACTTCTTCTAAAACTCACCGATCTCTGATGAAAATAGTATCGAATCTTACTCCAGAAAAAACCACCTTTGTGACAACCCACCTTACAACCCTCGCAGGCGTGCACACCGTAGTGAAACCCGGAGGCCTTGTCCCCACACACGCGGCACTCGATCGCCATCAGGGAGTTGGAAGACTCCTCGTGAGGTTTATTGTACAACTGAACTTTTTCTGAAAAGTAGGGTGGAGAAGGAGGCTCCATTTTGATTGCATCTGTGTGTAGAGAAGATGGAATTAATTAATTAAGTCTATCAGTGAAGCAGCAAGGAATAATCATGAATAATCACAGGAAACGTGGCCAGGTTCATAGATGTGCTTCATAATACAGAATAAGTAGTAAACGAAGGATATAAAGGGATGTAAGGTGTGAGCTGCTATTTCCCTGGCAGTATAGAGGCTGAAAACTCTTGGAGAGGCAGATTCTGATGTAGAAAGTGTTATTAGAGATTCCATTTTCAGCTCTGCAATGTGGAATGATTTGAAGATAGGGATATTAAAAATTTACATATGGAGCCCTCGTACTTGAAAGGCCTTACTTTTCTCAGGGTCTAATCTGGTTGTATTACTTGAAAGTGTTCAGAACTACTGCAGGGAGATAGGCTGGAGCTTCTCATTTACTCTATAAAAATTATGGAAATATCTAGTAGACCTGTGCATTGAATAATATAATATTTGCTAATATATATATATTGGATTATATAATACTGGATAGTTAAAGAAATTTAACCCTCTCCTGGTGAACACTGTTCAACTTTGGATGCAGTTTAGAGATACATTTTGTCTTCTGAAAATTTCTAATTAAAAGAGCAATTTGTAATACTGCCCAAGCTCAACCAATCAAACATGGCATCTTCATATCAATCGTTACTGGCCGCTATACAAACGAGAGTTCCTATCTAAACTAGGAAGAAACAAGAAAAGTGGAAAATTATCTAAGTAAAGATGAAGAGGAGTTATCCTACCTAAATTCTACTGCACTCTCTAGCTTGTTATTCAAGACTTTTCTAATTAAACAAAAGAAAAAGACATTAGTAGCCGGAAAAATGTTTGCTAATTTATTTCGTTAGTAACCAGCACCTGCTTTGCTGTACAACCAAAATTAAACATGTGAGAATTCCTAGCAAGGATTCCCTGAAAGTATTGCGTTGCAGATTAGTACAAGCAGGAGTGATGTCAGATCCGAGCAGGCCAAGTGGATCTGTAAAAAATTTCCAACCACAGCAACCTCCCATTCGTACTTTGAGCAGGGACACAGCAAAAACTTACTTAAGAGCAGGCCACTTTCTTTCTTAAGAGTCTCATGTAATGTTTAATTTTTTTAAAATTCAGATTCAGTCTTTTCTATCTGCCCTGCAAGAATATCTTGTGGGCGTCTCTGATGACACAAGACACCAGCATTGATGTATCTGACTATTTCTAAATCCTTTTGTTGATCATACACTTTGCAGAGAATGAAGCAAATATGACCATGAAGGAAATATTAAAAAAATAAAATAAAAGCATACTTTGGCAGTCCTGGAGCTTGATATCATATTTATAATCAATGCTCGTCTGGTCAGTTCTTGCAAGAGGAATATCTTCGTAGTGTGGTGAAGAAATGCTTGAAAAATCAACAGTGGTAAATGGCTTTATGTCAAAGGAATGCGTATGATCATCCATCGCAGACAGATCCACTGGACTAATTCCAAAATTAATGGGCCAAAACGGCATTTCTGTGTCAACCATTGTAATCCCTGAAAACAAACAAACAAAAGAAACAGGTTTACAGAAGTTTACTGTCTCTGTAACGAGTCTGGGCTCGAGTGGAGGCTCAATTGTCTCATGTCCAAAGGGTTGAGGTGCAAACTCACAACAGGGTGTAGGTTTTGGGGGAATGTTTAAGCTCCATCTATCATTTGGCTTAAGTTTATCACCCTATAATGAATTAAACTCTATAGTAACGTTGCATGGCTAACATTGGGCAGGGAACCCAGCTTTGAGGTTCTTCAGGATACAATCTGAGCTGACCTGATCTATACTTCAAAAGGCAGCAGAGACAACCAGGAGGTTCACAGAACATTGACTAGATGAATAACTAACAGAAATAAATACGGGAAAAAATAACCATCTAAATACTTATTAATGGCCAGATGAAATACATTTGTATTTTAATAGTATATTTTATAGAAGGTTTATGTGCTTCCAGGAAAGGTCAAGTCATAAAAACCCCCAACAACCCCAATGATGCAAAATTAAAGCAGCATAACATATTCAGCCAGATGAAGATGAGCCTGTGTGCGCCCAGGTGACCAAGAAGGACACCAACATCCTGGCTTCGATCAGCACTGGTGTGGGCAGCAGGGCTAGGTGGGGGATTGTCCCCCAAAACTTGGCACTTATGAGGCCACACCTCAAATCCTGGGTTCTATTTTCTGACAGGAGGTTGGAACCAGCCAGAGTCAGTCTCTTCTTCCAAGGTACAAGTGACAGGACAAGAGCAAACGGCCTCAAGTTGCACCAGGAAAGGTTTAGGTTGGACATTAGGAACTAGTTCTTCCCCAAAAACATTGTGAACCCCTGGACCAAGCTGCCCAGAGCAGTGGTGAAGTCCCCATGATCCCTGGAGGGGTTTCGAAGCGGTGGAGCTGTGGTGCTGAGGGACAGGGGTTAGTGGTGCCCTGGCAGGGATGGGGGAATGGCTGGATTCGACGATCTTAAAGGCCTCTTCCAACCAAACTGATTCTGTGATTCTATGAATTTAGGTTGAGATATAAAATGTTTTTCCAAGTCCTCTTCTGACAGTCAGCTGACCCAAAATCGTTGATTTAGAGATATTTCAACTATGAAAAAGGCTGTAAGTAACAAACAAGTGTTTATAACCAGGATCTCTCTTAATTTTCCACTGATTTATAAAAAGAACATTCTAATCTAAAAAAAAGAATAAATGCTATGGAACTAAAATAACTTGGTCACTTTGGCTGTTTAATTTGGACTTTAGACCCAATCAAGTAAGTAGCCTTTAACCTCTAGATAACAGGAACTTTGATTTGAGCTACTCTGAAGCAAAACTACTCTTGTCACACTGCCAAAAACTGGTGTTGTAAAGGGAATATAATGGAACAGACCTGCTCTGTCATTTCAAGATCATCCTTCCCATCAACAATGCTGAAGGATGGACAGAAACAACAGAATTTCTAACTGCCATGAGTGAAAATTACTTGGTGAAAGCACTTTAAAGGTTGTCAGGGTACTTTGGTGTTATACAGTATCTTCCAAATAATCATTTTTTTTTCCCTAAGCATGAAGTGTAAATTCCTGGCCACTAACCCCAAGAACTGTCTTCCTTAAACAGATTTCCAAATAAAGCAATAAAAAAGAATAGACTCCTTCTTAAGAGTCCATTTTTGTAATTAACCAGACACATCTTTAAAAAAAACAACAAAAAAAATCAACATCCATCTAAAATTTAAACATTTGCTTACATTCCTTTAAAAAAGTGACACTAAAAGTTACATCCACTTTGGATCTGGATGGCTGCCTGGAAGATGAAGAGGATTGTCAATTGCATTGATCGTAATTTTTGTGTTACGCACAAAGCAGATGTTAAAATTAAACCTCTGTAAAAGTATTCTCACAATCTTGAGGTGTTATCATTTTGTATTTTCCATTTAAAAGGCTTCAGTTTGCCAAGCAAAGTGAGCTAAAGAGCAAGTCAAACCCAGTCTGCATTTCGCTTGATAACACAGCAAACGGCTCCGATGATTTGGAGGATTTGATTATATAGAACATGATTAATTCTATGAAACTCCTAAATCATTGTAACATGGTGCATGCATGAAATTCACCACGTACAGATATATTCTACAGCTTAGAGAGACTCAGATAAGCCTGTAAATCCAGAGGTCTGGCTTATTAGGCACAGATGCCAAAAGTTAAGAGCTTACAGGAATTCCTTAGCAGGAATTTTCTGTTCTCACAACTGACTTCCCGCAAAGTATCCCCATAATGCCAGAGCAGTTTCATGGTAAAAGTATTTCTAGCCTAGAACTGTGATGGTTTTGATTTTTATTTAGAGGGAGCAAAAAAAAAAAAAATCTGTCATTTTAATAATTACTTAATATGAGGAATGGTGTTTTATGCATGCACTTTTTCCCCTTACTAATTGTGGTTTTGTGTGTGTTTTTTATTGTGCATGTGTTCACATCACACACGTGTTCTGCATGCTGGGAGTAGTGGAAACAAAAATGCCAAGACTACGCTGAAGGAGAAAACAGGGAATTGTGGGTGCACCTATCAGCTACTACAAGTCACAGAGTCATTTCATTTTATGCTACTCATATTTCTCCTCTAAGGTAATAAAATCTGGAACCGGCACCCACTTGCAATTCTTTGAGCAAAAGCCTATAAACTCCACCCCTTCCAGAGGTTAACATCCCATGACTACTGATACCAGTTCTTCTGATCTTCAGGCAACTGAAAAGGCTTTGCTCAATCATTCCACTGCAAAAAAAGTCTTAGTTTTGAAAAATCATTACGTTGCCTATATTATAATTTCGACTAAGACATTCACAAAGGTGCACAGCCACGGTTCCGTGCACACAGACACACACATGAGTGTGTATGTCTGCAGTCTTCTGCTGAAGGATAAGCCTCTGACATAGAATTTGAGTTGGAAGGGACCTTAAAGATCATCCCATTCCAAGCCTTTAAACAAACAAACAAACAAACAAACAAACAAACAAACAAACAGCAAACATTCAAATCCTAAGTCAAATCAACAGACTACTCCGGGATTCTTTCATAAACCTCACCCATGCTCATACGAGAGCTAGGTAATGAAAACATAACTATGGCTACAAAGATTTTCACATGCAAAAATCATTCTCAGCCAGCAAAAGAGCATGTGGAATAGTAGCAGGGGTGTTATTCACCAGAAACCGGATGAATACGCTTTAAAATTTAATCATCCGAAAGATCAGCAGTGAACTCATCTGACACAGGTCTGTGTTACCTGTCAGCCGTAGTGACACTACACAGTTAACCCAGTGCTGACTGGGACAACTATCACCATCATCAAATATCCACGGCATTTTTTATATCAGGAAAACATAAAGTAGAACAGAAGAGACTACCAGGGTATGAAAAACATCTTGGATCACAAGCTACTCTTTACCATAAACAGTACCTGTGCTCAGTTAACCTGAAAGGCCTGTTGCACTACATTCTAGACACGCTCTTTCCAGACAAAACTACCGAAATATGACCCTAGAGGTATTTAATGAAGCAACCAGGACATCCTAACCTCATACGAGTTACAGAAAATCGATAGGAAAAAAAAAAAGTATAAAATCTCTCAGCTTTGAAGTAGGACTAAAATCAAGGCAATGGTATAAGTCTGCTACATGGACCAGTAGAAATACAGACAAACGTAAAAATGATGTAGATACTGGCTTTTGGTAGTGGTTTTAGTGCTTGTTTGGTTTGTTTCTGCTTTTTTTTTTTTTTTTAATTAGATTATATTTTGTGGAGTAGTTTGAATTTCATCTCATGTATAATTGTCTCAGAGTTTGTCGAGTAAACTCATATCCAAGTGCTGCAGAATTTAATGGGACTTTTGCCAATCGATTTAATTCAAGACCATCTCCAAAATAATGTCCTACGTTCGTTGGTTAAGATCACACGACCATTTCTAGCTTTTCAGAGAAATACAGAGATGGTGAAGGGTCAGCTCGATATTCCCACATATTTAATTTAGTTATCTACTTACATAATTATAAAATTATAGAAATTATAAAAGGCTTTACGTGTGCCTTGCAAAACTACATCTACCCTAAATGGTGGCATCACATCCACTGAATTAAAGACCTTCATTGATATTTTAGAAGAAAACGTTGCAAAAGGACTGTAAGAAGAGAAAGGACAGTCTCATGATAAAAAAATTGCAACCCCCTTAGAATAAATTAGTTCTTTTGTTGCCTCTGACACAGAAATTCCATGTGGCAATGGACTAGTTCAAGCCAACATTTTCATCGCTGCTGTTTTCAGGTCCTAAAAGTGAGGCGTGGGGTCTGCATTCAGAAAGTCATTAACTGATATGTCTGGAAGGTGGAGGTGGTTCATCGATTCTAGTAAGACTTGGAAAAGTGGCACCATTTTGTCCTATTCGTTGCTTTTCAGGTTATTTAGAGAAAATTGCATCATTTTACTGCAATTACTCTTTCCTGGTGAGAAAAAAATTAAAGAAGAAAAAGCTAGTATTTAGACTTTTGTCTCTGTTCTCCACTTGTCCAGTGGAAAAATATTCTCTTCCCCCTCCCTATTCTCTGTGTTAGCATTAAAACAATCACCTTCTTCAGCAGGGATGGTATTACTCCATACATTTTTGCCATTCTTGATTATGTTCGAGCTTTAAGCTTAGCTGAAGCCTTTAGGAGATACCTTTTTCAATCCTGAAAATGATCTATTTTTTTCCGTTCGTAGTATCTGCCATTATAATGGACTTTATCTAATAGACAACATTTGCATAAAATGCAGGTAATTTGGTTTTGGATAAACCAAAGTATGTCAAATTTTTCTATATTTCAAACACCAACTCAAAGCTCTTGTTTTATTCTATTAAATGAACTATGTCCAACTACTGCGTATGGTCTGCGGGTTCTTAAATCTAACCACCACTCTGTGCCTAGGACCTGTACGACTTCGTGTTCTGTTGCTGCAGAGTCAGCAGAGGGAGCACAACATAAGTAAAAAAAACAACCTCTTTCCAAGAACTCTGCTGACACAATCAGTGATGCTCTTCAACAAACAGGGAGGAAAAAAAAGGGGGGGACAGGGACAGAAAGAAACTTGTTGGCTGATACCCCCAGTTCAGTGTTTGATAAAATCAATAAACTTCAAACTATAGCAAGAAAAACACAGCAACAGGAAAAAGCTATCAAGACTTAACAAAATTCTGTCAGGGAATTTTTAAAGCATTGCTATGTTTGCATTACCAAGAAGCAGAGATTAAAAGGATTTTTTTTTTTTCCTTTTATCCATGAATATATTTAAGACATCGGTATAATTCAGGGCAGAAATTGTTTCACTTATGTGATGACACATGCACAGAACAGCAATATTTTGGTAAGACTTTAAATAGTTCTCCAAAGCAGTCTTTTTCTAAGCAAATAATACATTAGAAACCACTATGATTGTGGGAAAAGGACCCAGGACTTACTTAAGCAACTGACAGAGTAAGTATTAAGAAATTTTTGCGTTGTGAGTTCAAACGGTTGTTGAAAACTCGGTGTTTCCTTCCAGCATTCCTACCCTAGAACTGTGTATTGTAGCAGAAAGAATGGATTCAAGCACACTCCTGCTCCTGCAGCTGTCTCAGTAGACCTGCTATTTTTCTTTTCGAATGTGAATTTATCAAAAATATTTACAGGAGTGAAAACTGAGCTCACTGCAGAACAAAAGAACAAACCTGTTATGGATAAGTTTTAATTAGAGAACTCTAAACTAAAGCTCCTCCTCTCCCCCTGCATTTAATTTGTCTGTAAAAACCAATAAAATACTGGTGTCCTCTAGCCAATGTGGAGTGTCAAAATCAGCTCCATAGTAGCAAGAGGCTTAGTGAAGAAGTAAGTTCATAGATCATTTTATGATATTAAAAGCACTGTTTTCAATGTCAGTCCCAACTTCGAGCACAAGATCGAGACAATAGATGACATTTTCTCTACTGTTCCTCAGATCCAACCCTCAAACCATCTAAACATGGCCCCAAAGTGAACATGTCCATTAGAAAAGATACCTGACAACACCAAGAAGATGCAACATAGACAACACCCTTTGGAAAAAAACGGGAATAAGTATTCTGTATTGAAACAAGCCTCGTGGTTCTAGACGAAATGGTTTTGCTACATCTTTAAGGAGAGGAGGAGGGATGTATCACCACTGTGGCAGGGTGCAGCCAACAAACACACCTCAGGGGTTAATCATTGAGTGGGAGGGCCATGAGCTTATGAAAGTCTCCTCTTACAGTCCGCTGTACCAACCTGCAGAACCAGCATGGGACCAAAATTCTGATAATAAAAAGAAAAGTAGGGAGCTGGGGCTGAGAGGAATGTTAAGGGTGTGCCAAGAAACCAGATACTACCAGGGACATCTTCAAACACTTCCACCAGATGCAAGTTTGTGTCACATCTGCCCAGTGCAAACCATGGAGGAGTGTTGAGGGCTGGATAGCTCACTCAAGAACCAGGCTGAGAGCAGGGAACGGTGTAAATCCGAACACTTGAAAAGGCCAAAAGCGAGTAACTCATAAATCAGTAAGAAAGGGATTTCAGTCCTATAACTGAATTATAACTACAAGCTGTGATCACTAAAGGCACAGGCCATAAAATTTACTACAATATTTAGGAGGCAGCTGCTAATAGAAACAGAAGGAAAAAGCAGCCCATTCAAGGAATAATAGAGCTGTTTAATTTAAAATCTATTTTCTATTCTGTGCCTATGGAATTTACACAAAATGGTAAAGAGCCTGTGTTCTTACACGAAATAGCAGCGTTTTATACCCTTGCAGCAACATAAACCATTGTAAACATAAATGCAAATAAGAAACAAGCTCAAAAATGCCACAGGCTACTCAGATACACTACAAATTCCACCATCCTATTTTAATTAACTAATGTAGGCTTTGTTGCATTCTGATACTGGATAGATATTGATGAAACCTGAATTTTTATATTTTTTTTTTTTGGATGTGAAAGAAATCAGTTACAAGGCTGTGCTCAAACAACAGCGTAAGTGGAAATAGAGAATTTCGGATAAAAGAAGAGACCTGGGTAAGAAATACTGATTTCTTTGTAGACAGACAGATAGAGCTCAGGTTTAAGAGGAACAGGACTTCAAAATGGAAATGACATGGTGTTCTGCTCCCAGTGGTAAAAGACTGACTACAACAGAAAAGAAAGTGCTCTTCTGCTATCCCCAGACTGACAGAACACTGAGCTGGAGAGATAATTCCTACCCTCTTAACTCAGATTCAAAGTTTGTGGGAGAGGACTCTCAAACGGTTCTCAGAAACACTTGAGCAGAAAACCTGCTGTTCTCTAGTTACAGAGGGCTGCAATCTGTGTTTCGTGAGGCACCATGTATCGAAACGAAAATTATTCCTGAACAAAGACTCGCCTTCAAATGCTTTCTGTTCAAAAATGTCTTAAAAATACCTCCCACTCTTCAAAATAGTAATGGTTGTGATTTCAATCTTTTGAACAAAACACACCCCTAGAAGTATAAAAATCTGAAAAATAAGATTGCCGCTACAAAACCCAGAGTAAATGCCTACAGAATTCAAATGGGCAGAGATCCTGTTGGTATTTACAGGATGCCTACTTGCCTTAGGAGAGCTCAAATCTGGATCACTTTGGTTTTGAGGAAGCCAGAAACAAGCACTTCTCTAACTCGGCCTGGCAATATTGTAAAACTATCTCATGATATAAAATGTAGGCGTTACTCTCTATGAATCACTGTGATTTAAAAAAAGGGTACTGATAGACAGGCCATGAATCACATTCAGTTTTGTAACCAGAAAAAGCTGCCTTCTTGCGAGAGACATTTGCCCCCTTTGGCACCACAGAATAACCAGATGTGCCAAGCTCCTAAGGAGCAGCCCTCCCCTTCTCATGGAAGTGGCCTTGTAAGAGCGAAGGAAGTAACTCATTTTAAAATATACCCCAAAAATGTTGTGTTGTGTACAAGCAAAGCTTTATCATCTTGAAAGTCGTGCCATCATTCAGTTGACAAGAGTGTTAACATGCTCAGAGCCACGTTCCAAGACTCAATGTTCCTTTTACAAGTGGCATTTATTTATACTGGGCAAATTTTGGATTACTTAGGTCTAGTGAAAGGTTTACTACCTGCAGAAAATTGATGTCATTTCAAAACTTCGTATTTGTGCAGATTAAACTACACTATCTTTTAATCTAATTTTTTTTTTTTAATTTATTTTTTGCCACTGGCTCAATATGAGAGAACAATCTGCTTCCAGACTCTTTGGAACTAGTTTCTTGCTGTGCTAAATAAGGTGACTAAGGGAGCATTTCAGAAATCTTTCCATATATTGCAAAGAGGACCAATAAGATAAAGCAATTTTTAATTAATTTTAAAATCAAATGTCATATATAAAGGATATAACAGTAATAAAAATAAAAAAATTACCGAGGAGTTAAGAAACCTTTTAATTCTCTACATTGTCAATCAGATGTATAAGTTCAGAGCATGCCATTAGAAGTCTTTTAAGAGAAAATTCCACATTCAGAAGCTTCATTCCAGGCTTTTGTATAACCTGTGACGGCACTTTCAGGTGTCAGATGTGTTTTTCAGTCAACAGAATGTTTTATAGCTTCCATAGAAATTCAATGTTTAGGCCACAGTTAAACAAAACATTCATTTATAGGCTTTATTTTGAATATTGTATTATTGCTAATGGTATTTAAACACCTGCTGAAAGTTAAGCACTTTTTAAAATCTCAGTTCCTGGCTAAGGAAGGACACTTTTAGCTGGCATATATTATTAAATTACATATCACACACACGTATGCGCACAAATAAATCAATGTACGCTGTAATACAGAGCCATCAGAAATTAAGTTCTCATAAAATGCCATCCTGTCTTTGTACAATTACTGCTGCGACAACACTGTGCCCCGAATTAATAAAATAAACTCACAGCTACCAGAAAACATGAGTTGCAATATTTAGCCAGATACCTACTGAATGTTTAAATAGGAAAAAATGGTGGTTAGTCAATAATTATCAACTAAGGTACCAATTGAGCAAGAAATGTTAGAATATGTATACTCCTTGACGGGATTCAACACTAAATACAACGTGTATATTTCTTTTCTGAAATCTTAATAACTGCAATAGTAAATGGTGTATTTTACATTATATAGATCCAGTTCTTTTTTTATCTTCAAAGACACTTTAAGTGCAGCAAATTTTATACTAACACTGAAGAATTCTAATAATATTAATACTTAAATAACCACATGAAGCTTTCTCTGTCCACTTAGTAGTAGGAGAGAATTTACTGAGATCTTTTTACATGCACATAATACTGTTGGTAAGAAGCCTGGAATTTTTGTTTTTTTCTTTCCTCAAACTCTATCGTGTCAGTGCTTTTTAGTGTTCACAAGACAGTAAACTGAAGTATTGTTTCCAAGAGATGAGCTAATCAGGTTTACAACTGTAATAGGGTAAAACATACTCATTAATACCCTAAATGCAGTTCCCTGCCATGGCAGAATACTGAATACTCCCACAAGAAGAGGAGGAGGAGCAACAACTAATGCAACATGAGTTTAAACTCATTCCTTGAATTAAATCCCATTTTTAAAGTTCTTCCTGGCAGTTAAATACACTGCAAATTATCCATAAAAGAAAAAAAACACTTCTCTTCTCTCGGGATGAGCCATTTTCATCACAAAGCTGTCATCTTCCAAAATACTAAAAATGTAAGATGCCATTTAATGCAGTATATGTAGGGCCAATATAATTTGAGTACTATTTTTTATTTTGTATCACTGAAAATTTTTTAACCTGTTGGACAATCACCAAGTCCTAAAAGTTAAAAAGCAGCGTTCACAAAACTCACTTATTCATTTAAACTTGCTTAGATCTCCTTGTGCAGTAAATACAGAAAATCTCTCAGCACAACAGGGAGCACGCTTTGCTATATATAGTTTTTTCTTGTATATAATTTCTGATATATCCCAAGGATAAGATAATTCTGTATATGTGTGTGTACAGCCATTAAACTCCGCGATGTCAAGCTGGTTCAAACACATCAAAGCTTGAGACAAGAGATGAATAACATTTAACATTCTCCTCCTCCAGATGCCCCCTGAATTAATCCAGCACAAAAATATGTTCAGATTTTGTGTGGAATATGGTTATTTACGTGCTGGTTTTGAAGCGTATTGAGGGCTATTGAGTGAAAGTCTTGGACATTTGTAAAGCTGGCAGGGCACTACCAGTGATACGTGTGCAGTGCTGCCCAATGCAGAGCTTAGAGACCCTACTCTTTATTTACTCCATTGTAATTGCTGCCATTACTCTGACAAGATAAACACCAGGCAAAGAAAAATAGGTACCCCACTTTGATTATATAGAACAGCAGGCTTTCTACCAGTCTTCCGCAAGAGTACTCAACTCAAATAATTTAATAAGACAGACACGTGAACTTTTGTACACCCATCATCTGTTGCACAAATGTAGCTCTTTCATCTTTTAAATTAGCAGAAAAAAATAAATTAACCTTCTCTACTGTACGAACTAAGCAGCCTAGAACCTGCTCAGCCACTTTTCAGCAATAGGGCAATCTCTTGTCATCTGACTACTGTACTTTTGACCCCCCAAAATATTTCCAACGAAAATATGTTGACGTGTTTTTACATGTGATTCAATAATTATTGTTCTCAATAGTATAAGATACTTATCAGATATTTAGATCAATGTTCTCTGCATCTCATGTACTCCATCTTTCTAAATATTAATTTTCCCAGATAGCTTTAAAACTATCCTATCAAGGTGACTTCAGGCTGCCTACACAAGGAGTGCAGGAGCAGGTCATAAGCAGGGTAAGCTTGCTTTTGAAACTGAAATTGCAACATTGTGCAACACTGTGAGAAGCACTTAATGAACACCAGCAAATTAATTACAAATTGAGCTCTAAATTCAAAATTACCTTGAACTATTCCACTTCTGAATGTTCTATTGAACTACAGGACAAGAGCATCTAGAGAATCTTCCCCACTCTTGTTTCTTTTGGGTCAGTATAAAATACAACATAATACACTCTGTATTTTATTCCAGGAGATAAAAAAGGTGGAAATTTAGCCCTGAAAACTATCATAAAAGTAAGATATGAAATACTAGTTTTAAAGCTTGCCTATGACTAAACAATAGCAATCTGAGAAAAAGAATACTAAAGTACCAACTATAAAATCTCAGCATTAAGTTAGCACCAGCTTACCTCCTTCATGTTACCTCCTTACCTTCATGTTATTCTATTTCTTATTTTCAACAGAAATTATAGGAATTTCATTAGGAATTTTCTATCTGATATCTTTCAGAAAGACTTCTTGCAGACTAGAACTTAAATCTATAGTAAACACTGATCAGAGAAAAAAAAAATCACCCACCCAACCAGAAACCAGGATCAGTTATGGTGAATTAGATGATGCCAAGAAGCCCAGATGCCAAGAGCAGAACTGCATTATCTTGAGTTCTAAACTAAATAAAATGGGTTAAAATTATAAGATCATGGATAAACTATTTTCCTAGTAAACTGCAAGTAGTCCTGGATGTCAGTCAATACATGGGACAAATCAAACTATTTTCAATTATGTCATTTCCATTCCTACCATCTATAATTAATACCAAAAAATCCCTTTACCACTCAAAAAGAAAATATCACAATATTGCCATTCAGATAAGGGATCATCAGGGCAACATTATGGGATAATTCAAAAAAGGGCATGTGCTCAGCTGATATCCGAGGTTATTTACGCCTTTTGTCACCCATCCCTCAGTAACCTTCTGAGAAAAGGCCCCTCGTCACAAATTTTTCTGAGAATTTGACACGAGTTTTTGGAAGTGGCACAGAATTTGACGGAGATATTTAACTCTTTTCCACAGAAAACCACCCCACAAGACACCTGCCTCTTAAGGGTAGAGAAGCAACTTATCCAAAACACAATGGATAAGGGCTGCATTTGAATGAAAAGATGAATACTCTCCCTGCAACCCTTTGATAGGAAAAAAATCAATGTATTTGTGGGGAAAGAGCATGATTTCACCTTTTGTTTCATTTCAAAATCATTAATGTCCTTTGAAAAGAACTTATATTTAAGCTTTGGATAATGATACATTAATGCAAAATTCTACAAAGTCCTGATGCTGTTACTGCTGCATAAACACACTGTATTTTTTAATAAGAGATCTGGCAAGGTTCAGATTTTATATTACGCATGAAAACTAAAGGGAAAGAATTTCTTTATCTCTTATTCTGTCGGGTTATTCTTCTTCTGTGTTATATGAATATGTCTGGTAGGACTTGGCCCCACTTTTGTCAGTATTTCTGTTCTGAAGTAAAAGTTTCTCAAATTTGCCCATTGAAATGGCCTTTCCCCATGAAGGAATAAACACTGTGACCTGCCAAGGTGTGGAAAACAATTTCACGCGAGTCACTCCTGCATTTCCTGTGAGTGTCATTCATCCAGAAATGGATTATATTAATATTTATATTAATGTTTAAGCAAACATACACGTCTGCCAGTAAACAGCACTCCTTCAGCTGTTCCATGGCTTGTGCTAGAGTTCTTTGCTTCTGCAATAAACTAACATTGCAAAAATTGTGTTTTGTGTTATTCTTCAGTTATTAATATTGGTGATCTTTACCCTAGAGTGTTTGCACATAGCAAGTCTCTCACTTTCGTCACACACTTTGACACTCAAAGTCAGCAGAATTTTGACCTGTGTGGTGACTGTATAACTGTACAAATCATTCTATTAAAGGAAGATGGAAACCGGCATTGCTATTTTTGTCCAGAAATTTTCAAGAATTAAAATGACATCATTTGAGGTCATCAAGCAGAAAGTGGAGTATCCACAGCTAAGAACAATGTACCGTTCTAAGAAGTTATCAATGTATACTTTCAGAAATTTGTTATTTTCAACAGCTAAAGCTAAACAAATATTTTAATAACTAACTCTAAACAGTGAGTTTTGCACATTTCTTTGTTTCTGGCTGTAAAGAATCTACTAGTGCTTGACTCAATCAAAAAAGACTCTGACTGCACTTTGTATTTTGCACGTGAATATTGTGGAGAGCATGAGATGTCTGTTAGTTCGAAGCTAGAAATTCTCTGTATGCTCCAGACACCTATGTTCATATGGATTTTGGATTCTCTGAAGCTCTGTATATAAGACTGACAATTGACCTACAGAATTCCCAGCTCATGTAATCTTTCCAGCTCTCTTCAAAAAAATGTACACTGCCTTCCATTTCAATCTTTGACAGCATTTGCTACCTTCAATTGAAGAGAAAAGTGTATAATTAAATTCTAACTCTGTGGCAGTAGGATTAATAATTATAGGGTTATGCAACATTAACAATAGTGGTACAAGCAAAGGAGCTACGTTAAATTTTAACAGCATTATAAAGAGGGGAAGAAAGAGATTGAGAAAATTTCAGTTCCCTTCTCTGTCATGTGTTCTTGTCATCATCTTTTTTTTTTTTTTTCTATATTTAAAATATTTCTTCTGCAAGTAATCTAAGAGGACAGCTAACAGCAAATCTTTCAGTTTCATGTCATGATAAATAGATGTATACACCACCGTTCAAGACAAAAATCTGTATTTAAATAATTACAGTATAGCTAATGTCTTGCAAATTTTTCTAAAACATTTACAGAGATGGATTAAGTTTTTATACTGAAAAATACTATTTTAATTAACTTTCTGGAAAGTGTTATTTTGAATAATTACAGGCAACTATATTTCTTTAATCTAAATATGCATTTCATCTTCACATACAAACCACAAATTACACACTGAAATTTTGCCCAGGTACTCTGGGATACTTGATAATTTGATTTTACAATTTTTTTTTTTTATTATTTTTAAGTCAGCTATCCCTCTTTAATTTGGACAGAATGCCAATAGTTAGCCTTTCAATAAATTATATTGTCAAACCCCATTATTCTTTTAAGGAGATTTATTTTCTAAGCCAGGAAGTTTAGTGTGAGGAACTAAATTACTGTGACTTTTTGTAACCCCTCAAGCAGGCTTGTGAACAACTAAATATCATGTGGCTCTGAAATACACTGAGGATCAGTTGCTGCAACTTTTTTATTATTCTGATTGGTTTTTTAATTGCTGAACCAAAATCAACAGTTTGCAGATTTCTATATGCTGAATTTGAAGCATGATCACAGAACTATCTCTTCAAAAGTTCAGTTGTTATTTACAAGGAATCATATTAAAATACTATTGAGATTATGATAAAAAAATTAATTTTTAAGGGACATCTGGGTTACATCCAGTGCAATGTAGAGTAATATGGAGCTGGATATCAGGGTAAGACGCTTGGGGCATGCAAAACTCCCACTGAAACTTTATGAACCACCTCTAATTCGAAGAATCAGAAGGGGTCTTCACAGCAGGCTGCTTTCCACACCCTGCACTTCCCATCCTTTGTGTAACAAGGTGTGAACATCTGGTTTAAACCTTAGCAATATAGTCTGAACACAACAAGAAATCATTTTGCAGCAGCTCAGGTAACCCCTCAACAACAACGACATGGTTTAGAGGGATATGACAAGGATGAAAATAAGGACAAATGTAAATTAATTCCATGAGATCCACCTAAACTTTTGGAATTTAGAACCTGGTTTTGATCTCTCACCTTCACTTTCTACAATCAACAGATCATCACAAAATAGGTTAAACACCAAACTGTTTGCAAAGCAGGAATTGGTTTTCATTGGGTTACAAGAAGCTGGTATTCGCCTGACAGCTTCAGACAGACACACTTTGCCCATGGAATGGTTGAACTGGTACTAGACTTGGGTCACTGTTTGGAACTATGGAATATTTTGTACAACTCTATGTACTATGCTCAGTGAGTCAGACAAGACAATTTGGGGTCAAATACTGGCTCCTCTAAAACCAACTGTAAAATTTCTATCAGTTTATTTAATTTACCTTTTGCAGGACAATGACAGCAGCACATGGTTTTGAACAGGAATTCTGCACCTCTCTGTCAGTATCTGAATATTCTATTCAAAATCTCTACCAACACAGATATACACAACGAAGCAGGCTCTCAAACCAAACCTCCTTCCTCAGATATTTTGAGGAAATCCTTTCTCTATAATGCTACGTTAGGGAAAAGAGTAGAAACTATCGATACTGAGATGACAATAATACATAAACTGATCAATAAATAGCTTCATCACAAGGTTTACAGCTCTATGAAAGCAGAAAATGTTGACAATTCTATTATGTTTGTCAGATACAGAGCCTCTAAATTACCACAGACTCATAGAACGCCCTGAGCTGGAAGGGACATCCAAAGGCCATCGAGTTCAACCTCCCCTGCAGTAAAATATCAATGGGCTATGTACTGGTAATCACAGAGCTCAATTGGATCTTGTATCTTGCCAGTTGTATCTTTATTTTACTATTTGTTCTCGGATGTTAAAAACACTACTGGAAGCAATTCAAAAGTACATTGTTGGAAAATTGTTAATGGCCTAGTCATACAATGTCATTTTGAAGCTCCCTGGGAATTTAGATTTGCACAGCTTATTAGGATATGACCTTTCCCTTGATTTTTTATTTTAAGATCAACTTAACATGAAATTTCCCCAGTGGGAGTTGCTGTGTTTCCTTCACAGATATGGAAAAGAGCAATGGCAACTCCGTTTAGAGACAACTTTCGTACATCTCAACAGTACAGACAACTTTGTGGTCTTGACAGGCATCCAATGCATTCCTAGAGGTTAAGAGGAAAGTCATGCGGTACATTAACTAAAAAAAAAAACCACCTCAGGAACATAACAAAGGTGTTTCCCTGAATCTTTCACCCTCTTTTTTTTTGCGGTGGTTTTTTTTGGTTTTGTTTTTTTTTTTAGAAAAGCCCATCATTTGAGATTAAGCTTTGAGGAATTTTAAGGCCTATGGACTGTGTGCATTGAGAGGATCAGGGTAGCGCTGGCTGTGAGACAATGGCTTGTTTCTGGAACACGTTCGTATTTCTTTGGGCGAGCAATTACTACCTCTACAGCGCTCTGGTTTTTCTTCACGATACGGATCTTGTCTCACAAATTCACACACTTCAGCATTTCCATGTTGATTATATTAGCATAATTCTTCCTGGGATCTCACGAAGCTGATCTAAAAGGTTGAAAAATCCGTTCTCAAAATTTTCCTCTGTGTGGCAGGTAATTAAAATGGCCAATAAGAAGAATATTTTGAGTTCCTTGGTGGTCAGCGAGAGAGGTTGCTCTGAAGGAGGCTGATTCAGATCACCAACTACTCATAACAGTGTTTAAATACTTATATAATAAACATTTTTTAATAGTTTAACAGGTATATTCAACGTTTCTGAGCTCTTACCTCTATGTCAGTGAAGCCCACAGAGACAATTAAATAATTAGAAGCTGAATGATGTTGCTTCTATTTGAAAATTTTCAAATGGTCACAGTTGAAAACACTAACATCTTTTAATAAATTTTCATTCAGAGGTGGATAATTTTCTCACTGATAGTTAAATCAGTGGGCCGATAAAGAGATTGTTAAAAAAAAAAAAGATATTTTGGGGATTGGATATTCAGAGTAAAAATTTTACACATTAAGCCTTCGCTATGCAAACAACATTTTTGCTCAACTAGATACCAAAAGAAGAAATGATGAAATAAAATAAATTATTTTTTTTTTTAACTTTTCATACACTTAGTCTGCTGACTTTGCACTTTGGGTAGGCATAGTGTACATAATGTTCTTATAATGATGCCACATTATAATATAATGCAGTATACTATAAATTAATCATGATCATGTTTGAATGGCATAGCAATGACACATCCAACAAAACCATACAAAGATATAAACAATTCCTAAAACACCTTCAGCCAATTTTATGGGTTTCATTGCTCTGCGGCTCTCCTCACTGTAGTGATGCACGTTGTCTGCTGTAATTTGGCCATTCAAACAAAATGTGGTCCTTTAAATTTTCCTGCAACAACTGTTACCAGAGGGGTGCCCCCACTGGTTAAATTTGCATTTCCACAAACAGCCCTTCCTCTTTCAATAGCTGACAAGAGATAGGGGTTTACTACTCTACCAAGCAAGTAGCAGACAGCCTTAAAAACCAATTTAGATTATAGGCAGACTCTAGGAGTTAATTTGCAATTGATTCAAGGCTAATCTGTCTCTCTTGCTAAGTACAAAGTCTATCTACATCACCAGTGAAAGACCTCTATGAAACTCCTGTATCTGACAAAGCCGTAAACAAATCCAAGCTGATAGGATTTATTGCATATTGCTCTAGAGTACACTGATACCATATACACTTCACTTCTCTGCAAGGAAAAACCTACCAAGATTCTAGAGAAGCGCGACTAATAGAGAAGAAAAAAAAATTACAAGCTGAATCCTACCAACTTAGAGGAAGAAATCTGTTGGCCACCATCATTTCTACTAGACGAGCGTATCAGCAGGCGTGTTTGAAAAGTGATTCAACAGAAATCATCTATCTTTCTCTACTCTCAATACAGATGCATAGTGTAAGCACTAAAAGTTTATTTACAGAGGGCAGGACTGAACATTTCATGAGAACACATTCAGAGCATGATAAAGAGCTTTGTCTCCCATTAGTAATTTAAAGAATTGTGATTTGGTACTCCCAACACACCTATAATTGAATTCCTCGGTCATAAAATCACTGGTGCCAAACAAGTTCTGATATCTTTTATCAAGCCTCTTTTTTTTTTTTTTTTTCTTGTCATTTGTTAACATATTTCTTACGGAGCTTTTCTTCTTTTTATAGATACATTTGCTTTAGTTATAAATTAACCCTGGAATTTACTCTCCCAGAGGCCACAAACTGCTTTTTTTCTTCTCTTGAAAAAGTTTCAGGATATATGAATTTAAGATTTGGAACAGTTTTGAAAAACAGTTGGGGGTTCAAATACAGAGGAAGGGAAATTTCAAAAGATGGACAAAGTAATGAAGAATAAAATGAAAATGTTTAGATGGGCCTTCTGCTCTGGAGGCCATGATTCATTTACCAAAAGGGAACATATTGGCCTGCGGGATTTCTGGTGCTTCCGCTTCCTTGTAGTGGTATTAACTAAGATACAGCCTAATTCTGAAAGGTCTTTCTAAGAAGTTCCATATTTCCATGGTTCCTAAAGGTGGGCAGCACATCCCAGAGGTATGTGGAATACTTGAAAATTTAGACTCTACTGCCATTTGAACCACGTTATAAAAACATCACTGTTTAACAGAATGATTTAAATAATGACCATTAAAAGACTAATTTTCTATTTGATAAATGTCATCCTAAAGAAACAAGGCTTATAATATTCCTTGTTTCCTATTGTGTGGCTTTGTTGGTCTCTTCCTCTTCATCCCCAAAAGCTTTGGAAAACGTGGGCTTGTATCAGCCAGAACTGACTACAACATAGGGGAGTTTTAACACAATATGACTAAATTGTTGTTAGCGTCACCACTAACAACAGTTTGAGCTCACCCTGTAACAAATACCAGAAAATTTGAATTAAAAATTCCTAAAAGACATACCCATAGGACATTAGCTTCACTGGTTCTACTGTTCACAACAGTTTGTATAAAAACAGAATAATTATTTTTAACAGCCAGGATTATATACACACATCGTCATATACAGGATAATATACATGCTTCATTTGTCCTTCTGTGCTACTCTGAATTTCATTACAAATCATGGAAATTTGAAAAATCTGATTTAGTTTGACATAAACACACCAGATACCCTTTTTTTTTTTTTATAGTTTAATTCCTGTTTTAACTAAGGTTTCCCAAGGTGGAGCAATTTGAAAAAATATGCCTTCAGGATTCAGAAAGGAGAAAATGATTTTGTGGAACTTTGCATTTCTGAATCACCCTTCCCAATCCAGTTTTGCCCAGCTGGCCGTGCTGCTGCGTACACCATATGTAACAAGGTGCTGAATTAATCCAGCACAGAGTGGGTCAAAAATGACACTGGCTTGTTTTTAGAGAAATTACTTTTAAAATTACTC
Organism: Baryphthengus martii; assembly: GCA_013396935.1. Lineage (NCBI taxonomy): Eukaryota > Metazoa > Chordata > Aves > Coraciiformes > Momotidae > Baryphthengus > Baryphthengus martii. The sequence goes on from VWZK01011290.1 coordinate 71,982, forward strand.
TCTAATTAAGAATAATAAAAAGGATTGAGGAGCCCTGGATTATTTTTTCTATAGAAATAATTTTCACGCAGTGCTCTCCCCCATCTCTAGTTTCCCATACTCAAGACAACGTCCTTCTTGCAAAGGCAAACAGAACTTCCTTCTCTACAGGCTGCTTCTGAGATTGACAGGATTATTTGAAGTGGAAATATTAACATTTTCATCTTACGTTGTGCTTTAGGTCTCTGATTGGTCATATTTTTATCATATTTTGCCCCATCCTCTTGAAAAAATGTTAGAAATTAATCTGTATTTCTTCTTCAACGCTTCTTGTGTTTAATGACCTACAGTAGGTTCTTCTTGTGCCTGTGTTAAGTATTAACAACTTCTTTAAGTGAATCGATCGTGGAAGGATTTTAACAGTCAAAATATTTATCAACTTCTAAAATAGAAATGAGGTTTAAAATAGTGGCCACACTGCCAAATATTTTAGCTCTCAAATCTTCAAGTCTTAAAATACATCTTCATCTGTTTAGATTTTGCAATTAATTCCGTGCTATTTAATTAAA
>VWZK01011290.1:72551-83765 GCA_013396935.1 Baryphthengus martii
TAATTAAAAAAAAAAAAATTAAAAAATAATTAAAATTCCATGACTTATTTGTTGACACTTAGTTGGGGAAACTCAGGCAGCCTGATTTGGCCATAACATTCATCTGTAATCCCATTCAAATCAAGGAGATGGCGAGAGGAAAGGGCAGATTGCTCTGACTACCCTGAAGGATCAGAACCATAAAGTTACACACAAGTATAACCATCTCCTCTCACACCTTGTGTACACATTTCATAACTCTGTTTGCCCTGTGTACTTTCACTTTGAGCCAAAAGGAATTTTTTGAGCAAACAAGTTGTAATGTATTCTTTAAAGGTGAGTTACAGTGTTAGGTATCTATAGTTCTTGGAGCAGACAGGAGGACAGTAAATAATTCAAAATATTTCTCTCATTTGTCAAAGTAATGATTATGTCATATACAAGTATTTTACTAACATCTACTCAGGACAGATGTATAAACAGAGAATTTTGCCATCACGCAACATAAGCTCCAATAACAAATTGGTCATTCACCAGAGGTTGGAAAAAAAATTATTTAGGAGTATTTGTAAAGATTTTGGGGGTTATGTTACATGCCCTTTTATTTATTTATATGGCAGCCAAATGGACAGACAACACGGACTAAAATGACTTATATAGATTTTTCTTGTCATAAAATGCCAACCATCTACAGCCTCTGCTTTGACAGATATACAACTTCCATTCGTTTTTTGGGTGCCATAAGCTTTCAAACTTCCAAAGTTATAAATCATTAACTTCTTAGAGCTAAAAATCTATGAATGGAACATTAAGCACAGCTCATCTCAATCTTCAGGCAGGAAGAAACTCAAAAGGAATTTAAGCTAACTCTGTTTCAGCTATACTGATAAACTAAGAGTACCAGAACTCTTGCTCAGTCATACTTGTTCCACACATATTATCAAACTCTATTAGTCATCCAACCCGGGTGGCAAAACCCCAACGGCCTGTTCCAAATGGTCCACGGTCCAGGCTAACTCACATGGTTCTTAAATGACCGAGCTGAAACTGGACCGGGGACAATTCTAAAGATTTAATCACTTAACAGTCCAGATCCTGAGCCTATGCCAAAATTACAGCACATTTTAGTTTATTGGTATGGATCTAGCCTTTGAGTTCAGACTTCTCTGAGATGAGGGAATATAATTGCTTTGGGGGTTTGTTTTGTTTTTTCCACGAATTCACCAAGTTACTTAATTTTTCATTGGCTTTTTTTCCCCTAAATGTGGTCCTGCTTTCTATTTGCAAGCTGGTAATACAGGTAGTAGGTACTCTTGGCTTTCAGGAGGGGGAAGCATGCAGCTCTAGAGACATTCAGCATCTGTGTGAATGTGAACAAGCTTCTAGAACTCATAAATCTCCCCAAATATGCATTTCTATACACCATTTTATGGAGCACTAATGCAAAATGGACTGAATTATGTTTCCCAAACTCGCATTTCACTTCAGTGAAATATTATATCTGTGTAAAAAGAAACTTCAGGGGTGGAGAACTCAAAGATACAAGTTATATTCTTATCCAGGAAGCCAAGCATGTAAAATGATTAAATTCCTGTAAGTGACATCTACCAGAGGCATTTACCTGCCTATATTTGTGCTGCGTGAAAACAGAAGAAATATTTCACTGCCTCACAAGTCCGCGGTCAAAAAATGGCAATCCCATAGCAAACTGGAAGCTGCTTGGTATTTATCTCCTCTCCTGCTTTGAGAATAGGTAGCAACATGCTGGGTACAACAGACACCTCTAAATCAGCCTTGGCTTCTAGGGGATGAAATAATCCACAGGCCCTACTGTTGTAGAAGACAGCGCGCTGTTCGTTAGGTGGACAGTACAGCACCAAAGGGCATAAGGGAACCTGTTATGAATAGTGGCTAAGAGAAGATGAAGGGAAGAAAATCCTATGGAGTCCATTAGTATCTCTTCCCAACACAATGCTCATCTCTGCAGTACATTCTCCAGGTGGTTTATTTTCTCCAATTTAATTTCAGAAATTCTGATTGAGAAGAGGCTTTCTTTGAGGAGCTGTGCAACAGTTTACATGATGTACGGGAATCAGAAAACTGTGCTCTTTAGTATTTAGCCTACATTGTCTGCATTTAATTTCCATATTCACAGGGAAATGAGCACTCTATCACTCTTACCGTTTTCAGCTCCAAAGAATTCCTTTCTCCCACAGAGTAACTGCCAGGTATAATTACTACGTTCATTAGCCCTTCCTGGAGTAATTGTCAGGAAAGTAGCAACCAGACCTGCATCAATTTCTTCTTCCTCCTTGCTTTTTTATTGCTTTCCTTCCAGGACAATTAGAATTTCTCTCTACTTTCCCTCTCCCTGTCATACCAAGTCTCTCACCTTTCTCACCCCAAACCTTTTCCTCCCTTTATTCTTCCTTTCAAAAGGTAAATTTGGGGACAACAGGGAGAGTTGATCCTCCTGCCTCTCCCTGCTTTCACACCTACCAATTTGCTGTGGTTCGGTTTGGTTTTGAATTCAATTCCACTCATTCTGCCATTACGAGGAGATTCATAGGACAGATATTTCATCAGTGACAACAGAAAGAGTTACCCTCCCGTCTAAGGGTCAAGCTTCAGCAGAAATTTAGAATTGCCACATGCAGGATAACATTGTGCTGTGCCTTCCTGTTCGGGGCCGGGGGAGGAGACAGGAATCTGTTGCAGAGCCTGCGTCAGAGAATGTAGTCACACTACAGCACATCAATTTTACTGTATGTACAAGTTATTGTTATTCTAAACTTACCTCAGACTTCAGCAATATTCGCTGCCTGTTCTCCTGTCCTTAGTGACAGGAAAGCTGTCACTTGCTGTTAGCATATCAGACAGTTCCTGTTCTCTAAGGAGTAATAAATAAGGCTAGATTTAAAAAACAGAACAAACTTTGGGCAGAGAAAGAACAATGAGCAGGAATGCCAAAATACAGCGAAAGGCAATGTTACGGCATTGTCAGCATATCTAGAAAACCAAGAAAAGCTGAAAATCTCGTAAGAGACCAGAGAGAAGAATTTGAAATCAGGACGGTTCCAAAAATAAACTTGAAACTTTGAGAAAGAAATTGAAACACCCGTCTTTTTCAAGAATTTCCCTGCTTTTAAGTATCTTCTTTGGCAAACATGAAAAGAGCTAAAGAAATAAAGAAAAACAAACCACTGCCATTCTTCGAAATTTCCTTTAATTAATTCATTCATTAATATCCTTTCCTGATATTACGGATAGCTTTTTCACTTCTTCCCAACTCTCTGCTCTGTTTGGCTTCCAAATTCCCACACTGGCCTTAGATCCCTGTCTTAATCCACCACTGCAATTAATCTAATCATCCTGAACACCAGTAGCCTCTACTGAGATTAAAGATATTAAAGCTATTTCACAATATTTTAAAGCCAGAACCTATCTTAACGTTGCACAGAACTCCACCTATTCTGCACCGGTTTTGTTTTATGAGTATTTTCATTTGTAAAGAAGCACAACACTGTTGCCAGTATTTTTTTTTTTCTCTTTTACAAACAGAATTGGTAAAAGAGAAAGTAATTTGCTTTTGATCTCTCACCTACTCAAAATTCCCACCCTAGTGACCCAAAAGAGAATGGAAAGAAATGCACATGACTTCCACATCCTCACTATTACATCATGAAGGATGAAACAGCACATTATGTACAGCTCAGAGGGCTGCTGGACTGCATGTAACTCTTTACTTGCATTAAAGAAAAAAAAAAAAAAAGAGCCTTTCCTAACAAAACTGTGACTCATTAAAAAATTGACAGATACCCTATTGCAATGCACAGAACGAGGAAAACAAGAATAGATTGTCAGACACAGGCTCATTTCATAATGGCATCAGCTACTGTGAACTCTGACATTAGCATGCTATGTGATTTTTTTTTTTTTAAATATAAAATAAAACATGAAGGTATGTTTGTGGGGGGAAAAAAATATTTTAATATTCTATTTTTGGATTAAGATTTTCATTGCCAAAAATTTTTGAGAAGACATGATTGCAAGAAAATATCTTCGTTGGAGGAAAACGAGGAGGTTGGTACTCAAGGCTTTTCCAGTACGTCACGCAGTGTCAAGAACTCCTGCCTACACCAACTGTGCTGTAATAACTGTTTCTTAATAAATTAGTAATCCTGGTCTAGGAAAATAATTCCTCAAATGTCGTTACCTATGTCAGAAAGTAACTTGCATAACCTGATGTTTTATCCAACCTAGCCCGAGCAAAACCTAAACCACTGCAACGATTTCAAGTGTAAATTTTATAGAAGGTATTGGATTACTGTGAAAAACCCCAACAAACTAAAGAAGATATTGTGAACACAATAAATATCGGCCGCGCCCAATTTAACTGGGTAAAGTTAGCCAGCCTGATCACATGAGGCAGCCCCAAAGAACAAGTCTTTGGGCAGTGCCCAAAGGAAACTGTGCAAGGAAACCTCTTGGGTCTCTTATTCATCGTGCCATAATGTTCTTCTCTGCATTGCAAAAACAATTAACCAGTTCAAGACAACTGGCAAGCTCACGTCCTAGCTAATACTCCAAGAAGCCTGCGAAATAGAACTAAGATCAATTGGCAAGCTAATCATGGAAAGCAAGCGTGGAATTTGCTTGCAATAGCATTTCTTAGAGTGCAAACATGCAAATTACTAAAAAAAAAAAAAAAGCTAGGAACTACTAATTAAGCTTCCACTGGATTTTTGGAAATTATTTTCAATTGCCTTGATAATGAAAAATAATGTAATATCATTCTTATAAACCTGAATCCTTCAAAGTCATTCTTCAATGTTTGCTCATTTCCTATTTTAAATTCAGGGCCTGTCATACTAAACTTTTGTAATACTGATTTTGAAGCTTATTCTGTAGTCAATTGTAACGACCCATACTGAGCTGAGATTTTTACTGAATAATCTACTCCAGGCCAATTTAGCAGTTCTCTCAATAGCTCTAGTGTAAATGTAAAAAAAATTTAAAAAATCCAGGAAAAGAAACCCTTTAAATGGTGCTTATTTCATTCAAAGAACTAATTTAACGTGAAATCCTTTGGTTGTAAATAAAGCTTAGAGTTTCATCTTGTTTATCATCTCAAACCATCTTCAGCAACAGCTGGAAATTCTGAAAGTGAAAGCAGATTTGCAGAACTTCTGTTTCCACACTCTTCAATCATGTGCTAGGCAAAACTCAGACACTCTACACCTTTATGCGAGTGTCTGGCAATACGCAGTCATTTGCCCAACTCTTTTCATGTTGACAATTACTGTGGGATGTTAAAAATAAATTTAAAAAATCACCCTGTTTTTCTTAATATTTCTAATCATTTTAAAAACCGAACGCACCGACGTGATGTACAAATAAGCATCTCAGAGATGCAGTTTAAGCACAAGTGACGGCATCTAGGAGTGAGGAGAGAGAAGAAATAACAGTAAAAGCCTCACAGAACTTCAGTGACTCAACGAAGCAAATCCATCCGCTATCAATGGTTAATTTCAGCAGAATTGGAGAAACAGCTACATCACTAGGTCACTGCAAGAACTTTGTTTCGGACGCGCTACAAGCTAGAAAGTACACAGATACGAGAATTTTTCCTCCTAAATGAGAAGCTCAGCCTGTGGCCTCTTCAAAATTTCTCGTGATTCCATTAAATATGGTCCTGAATAAGGCTAGAGGATACAGATAAAATGCTGTGTAAATAAAGCAACCTTTTGCCCTCCCGTACTTCTGTACTTGCTTATCTATAGCTTTCTCTGGGTGTAACTGAAAATAAAATTTGGCTTTGCTTTTTTTAACCATCCTTAGGTAGGATTAAAAATCAATTTAGCAACAGCCCACATAATAACATGCTTCTCTTAAACCTAAAAACTGAGATTCAGCAGAAAATTGTGTAGCTGGAATACCACTGTAGGGAACAGTGAATAGTAACTCCAAGGAAAACATATTCAAGATGAAAGGATAAACTCCTCACTTTTATTTACTGTAGACATAAAAAGTTAGTACCTAAACCTATCGTGAGGAAGTATGTACATTATGAAAGGCAGTAAATAGAAGTGGCCGCATTTTTCCACAAGCCCCCATATTAGATAGCACCACAAAGCACCAGGGCTAGGTAGTAAAACCTGTTTTTCTGACCACCCCCTACTAGAAGATCTTGGTGTGAGTGTTAAAACCTGTAATTAACATTTTTCTTTTCATGTTCCCCATTTTTTTTTTTTTTTTGGTGTAACAGAGTGACTCTTTTGGTAGCCTGACATGTGTTTCAAACCACCATGGTAGAGAACTTACTTCACAGCAATATTAAAATATTCCCCTCGCATCAATATCGAAAAGGTACATCACTCTGTATGTAGGTAGCAACCTAAATTCAAAGCCTCTTGAACTTCAAAAATCGCTGCTACACAACCATGAATAGTCACAGTAGTTACACAACATCTCTGCTCAATAAATCTAAACAAACACACAAGTACTATGGACATCACACCATATTGTAACATAAAATCCTACTTTATACAATGCAGAGTAATCACAGGTTGTGTAAACAAGTTTAAGACGAGATCACAGTTCTGAGCAGGACTACTCTGTGCAAATAGGACATTCTCCCATAAGTAATTTGCTTAAATCCAGTGGAAAAACACAAGATGCAATAAAAAAATCTTCCATCATTCTCACCTACTCTATAAGCCCATTCCATGACAGCTAAAGGTGTGTGTAGGAAAATAATGTATTTAGAATTTCATGCATACAAGTAAGTTAGAGGCATCATAGCTGGAGGTTTCTGGTATAAAAGTATATGATTTTGGCAAAAGGGAATCTAAAATATGTCACAGTCAGATCTGTGATAAAGAGGAAAGACACGAGTCCCCAAAGAGCTCATGAAACTCCAATAACTCGTAAAACAGCACGAAATATAATCTTTTCATCGCATAATATCTGTTACAAGACCCAAACTAGAACTAATGTCTAATTTGAAGGTCTAGAATGACCTACTACCAACCGTATCAAAATGTCAGTATTTCATTTAGAGTTAAAAGATGTGAAGAAACCAATCACATAAATTCCACAACAGATAAATACCCTACTCCTGTTACACTGGAGTCTCATAAATAATTTAAAGAAAACTATGTAGGACTTCTGCTATAAGAGATATTCACGGCTATTTCATTTCAAGCATTTAGCCTCCCTGAGCAAACAGCAATTTATTTAGGATCGGAGTCTGTATTTTCAGTAGACACTAAAACCACAGGCAGACTTCAAGAGTAACTGCATGGAGCAAGCTGTACGTGGGACAACTTTTCTAAGGCTCCACATAGATGGCAAACCTGACCCTACTGAGACAGCAGAACCATCACTGGCCTGAAGGGAACTGGTGTTTGGGTTTTTTCCTAGGTTCCATGCATCTTCCAAAGAACAACGTCATCTTGGGTGGTTTTGATACTGTGGAATATTTCTCTGTTGAGTTATTATCTGAGATTTATTATCCCGTGCCATCAGATGCTATATATCACATTTTGACATCGCTAAGCTAAGTAGGAAGTCATCCTATAACAGAGGGTTAATGCATTACCTACACACACACACACATCCTCTACAAGTATGTACGTTAACCATACGATATACTTCCATCCTGCCAGTCACTATGCGTACCTGTGCCTGAACATACGTCTACACACACAAAGCTACGCAAGCTTTGAGGATTTTTTTTTTTTTTTTAAATTGCTAATTATCAACCAGCAGAGTAGACTTTGGGATTCATAGACTTCAATTCATAGACTTTGTCCTGAATGTGCAGACTGCATGGCATGGAGGTGATCTGCTTAGTCATGAGGGAAAGGGGGTGGCTTATGCAAGTCCATAAAGCATCATCTGCTAGTCCGGTTCAGAAATTCACAGCTTGGCTTTGGAGGGACTTACTAAATCTTTCCCCTTCTAAGCAGGATGGTTTTTCTATTTGCAGTGAAACGCAGCGAAATGTAGTGGAACTGCAAAGTAAACCCAACTGCATTTAGACAACAGGGCACCGCTTGGTGCTTTGGGTTCTTTTCTGTAGATGTGGAGATTTGTTATCACACATATACCTGACTTTTTTCTTTTCTATTTGTCATGCTGCAGATTAGAATCTATTCCTGTTGTAATAATCCATTACTGACATAAGCGTAAACCAAAACAAGGGTATTTTAAATTAAAATTTTTGCATCGATCTGACTACTACCTCGTCTCTCCATCATAAGTTTGTAACTAACAGCATTCTTGTGTGGTAGATTACATAGTACAAAGGATGATCTTTTCATTTGAGTGAGTAGCAAGACAGCCCCGGCCTTGACTGGGCTGCTTGATACTACTGCAACACAGGTAATTAAAAATATATAGTTCATGTATCATGAATGTTAATTGGAGAATGATGTCATTGTTTCGTTCAATTCTATAGAGTGGTTTAGGAGAGGATAAACAGGCCAAAAAATATAATGGAAGGTGTGGGTGGAGTGGGAGAAAAATGTGAACCTCATCAAATTGATCTAAAATTATGAAAGTTTTGAGATATGAAGAGTGTAGATTGTCTTGCTTTTTTTTTTTTCCCCCCTAAAGAATAAAAAGCCTACAAAATACTTCATAGTGTATTTTGCCTTGTGATGTGCTAAGAGCTGACAACTTTGTAGCAGCAAACAAAAGAGAAGCCCATGTTGCAGTAGAAGACCTGATGCTGAAGTAGAAACTTAAGTCTTTCCTATGGTTGCCATGCACAATTTCTCCTTTGTATCTCCTTACACCTGCCAGATCTCAATGTAGGACTTGGGTATAACAATGTTTGCCCACTTTGGGTTATTTCTAACTTTTCTTATGTTAGTTGACAAAAACATAACCGACACACAAAGAACAGTTGGTCTGAAGTACCTGAAAAATAGCTCCCTGCTGTTAAAAACTTATATATCATTATAGAAATACAGCATGAACTAATTGGTACTCATCATCTCCTATCATGCTAAATTCAGTAAGACTAAAAATTGAAAGTAGTAGCAATAGCTAATGGAAAGTATTGTATCCATGACTTCAAAAGAACCTAGCATGGAGAATTTATAATTGTGCTTTAATTTCTCTTGAGTAACTGCACTGGAAACTATTTTACTACGTGCTAGAGGAGAACACAGGAATAATCCTTGTGATGAAAGCTAGTAAAAGAAACTCGGATTCTGAATATCAAATCTGCACAACTAATAATTCACAATTAGGCTACAAAAATTGGTTAGTAAATACACTCAATATCATTCTGAACAAGGTTCTATGTAAAAAAAAAAATAAAAAAAAATATTCCCCCAAGAGGGCCTCAGCAAAGTGAAAAAAAAAAAATCATTGTCTACTTTTCATTATTTAGTCCAGTTTTGTACGAGATGGAAGTTTTCTTCTGCTTTTAAACCTTTCCTTGTTTTTACAATGTAACTTTTTTCAAAATTAATTTTATTAGCCTTTGCTATAAGTAGAAAATTATACAGGTGGTAATTGAAGCCAGGCCTAAATTTATTTTATTGATTTAGAAAGGGACTTACGGTTGTTTTATAAAGTTGACAGAAGAGTCAGATCTAGAAGCGGCGTTGATAGTGAGTGTTTTTAGCAGTGTCATAAGGAAAGTTAATAGACATAGCTTTAATATTCTTCAATCAAATTCTAATATTTTGCCACCTTCCCCATTTTTTTTTTGGTGATAATTTATTTTACGAAATAGAAACTTGTATCAGGAGAAAAAGAAATATTTATATATTCTATATTGTAATGGAAGTTTCATTGAATGCTGATGTTTAATAAATTGTATTATCCAGGAATTTGACATTGAGGCATTTCTAAGAAATACACGCTATCTGAAGGCTGCTTACAGACACATAACCTCTAAGCCACTAACAATTAATGAGATATTTTACAAAAGTGGTGCCCAAGACGATTCAAACTCAAAAGCTGCCTGTGTAAAAGTACCTTTAATTTATATTTCTGATTGGTTATCATTCAAAGTCCATGCCAACTCCTTTTTCAACTCTCCTTCCCTATGACAAGTCCATGCTTATATTGTACCACATGCCTTAACAGACTGCTGAGAGTGATCTCTTATAATCTCGTAATTAAATATCTAAGCAATTTTGGCAGCATTTTTTTTTTCCTGACAGCCAAAGACAATAATGATGTCAAACACATGACTTCACACGACAAATGGCGAGGTTAATGGGAGCACGACATAGGAAACTTCTTTTCAAAGGAGAGCACCGAGTTGCATATGTCACAGCTACTTGGTGTACGCCGGGAATTTTTAGTTAACTAGTAACAAGTCACAGTAACCTTTTAAATGGTAAATTACTGATTAAATTATGGCTAATTGGTACCAGAAAAATATTTTGTTGTTGTTTCGAATGCTCAGTTTTTAAACGGAACATTGCATTCCACCGCAAACGTTTGTTCTGAGATGGGGCAGCAAGTCACAAATACCAGGCTAGCCCACAACCTCGGTAATTCCAGGGATAACTATAATCGAACCTTCTGATTTAAAGGAACCTAGACTCCAGAGCACGCAAAGAAATGGATAATTTCCTGAGCTTTTTCACCAGACTAAATGCCACTCTTACATCACTGATACTAATAAATACATCCCTGTTAAGTCAGCACTGCGCTGTCGTGTGTACACAGCGCCACAAAGTTACAACACCACGGGAACTTGCGCTCCCCAGTTGTAGAATACCCTGGAGAGAAATGACACCAGGAAGATTACAAAATGCTCCTGCAAACCTGAGCCATGCCATCAAGACACGCTATATTTCAACACAGCATCTCTCAGTCGTTGCAGGCTGAGAAAGGTTCCCCGGCTTTCCGCGGTTGAGAAATTTATGAGAAAAAAAAAAAAAAAAAAAAAAAAAGTCTGTTCATTCATGAAGTGAATCAGGCAGGTGAGCACCAGCACTTCCCTGTCCGCTCCTTCCCCCGACCTCGGGGAGTCCTGCGGTCTGTCCCTCGCCACCGCTGCTGGATCCATTCCCTCCACCTCTGCAGGGGAGAGATCGCCCCTTCTCCGCACATCGCACTCTCCTCGGCATCCTCCCCTCGGCAGGACCGTAACCGACCCGGCTCCCCGGCCCCGGGCAGGGAGCGGCGGATCCGCCGCTCTCGGGTACAGCACCATGGACACAGCGCTCGCCTCGCCGGCCGCCCGGGGCTCCAGGGCCG
>VWZK01011290.1:83927-174257 GCA_013396935.1 Baryphthengus martii
GGAAACGCACCGGGAAGGACCGGGAAAGAGTCGGAGGAGGAGAGGGAGGAGGCGCCGCTTTCTCCCTCCGTTCCGCTTTAAACCCCGTCGGCTCAAGCCCCGCCGGGTCCGCGCCCGCGGAGCGGCGGCAGCAGCAGCGCGTACCTGAGGGCAGCCCGCCGGCCCTGCCGTGGATCTGGAATTTGATCTCTGCTCCCTGTAATCTCCCGTAACTGAAAATTCGGCTTTTCCGGCTGCTGGCTGCTTTCTCTTTTGCATTCCCATTCTCCAGCTAAGTCCTCTCTGCGGTGCCTCTAAGTCGCTTCGGTCACCTCACGTCACTTCGTGTCCCACTGTAACAGGAATAGAGAGGCTTTTCTGAAAAGATTCTTAGCGGTAACGGAGGTAAATGAAATTACTTCCCCCTCCCCCACCCCGTTAGCTTTTTTTTTTTTATTTAGCTACAGATTATCTCTTCCCCAATTCCTCCCCCCCCTCCAGGAATGCAAAGGGAAATGGTATAGGCTGTGTTCGGTAAGTCTCCAGGGAGAGCAAGTTCAAACAAGCATGTCACCTCCTTCTGCTTCACCCTCCGATTCTTTTAAAAAGAAGTTAGATGTCGAAAAAAAACCCCAACCACCCACAACAGTCCGAAGATCAACAGGCTTTAAAGAATCATCTTGTAAACGTCAAGATGCCCCGGGATACAACAGTTGATCTTCCAAAATGCTTCATCTCGTGGACATCATTAGAAGACTCTGAGGATCCTAAATGTGCCTTATTATGGTTCTTAGTCATCAAGCATTTTGAAAGACAGCCTACATTGGCTTTAGGATTTGTGTACTGCAGACAATTTATAGATTAGAGCTGAAGACGTCAAAATACCTGGTCTACTTATAGACACTCGCCTTATAGACATCGCCTACAGCTTTTTGTTTCTGTCTGTAGAGCCTTGAAGCCTTGTGTTCATTTTTATGAGAATTATCTATATGTATAGGCTTGAAGTAAGCGTCACTTCTGCCTTGACATATCAGCCACTTTTTTTCAATTTCGATTTTTTCTCAATTTCACTTCGATCCTTTTCGCGCCATGGGAATTTTTTAGAAATGTGGAAATCCGTGTTGGGTTGGTTTTTTTCTTTAAATCCTGCAGCAATAGCTATTCAGTAATCCCTTGATTCAGAACTAGAAGCCAGGTACTGAAAACAAGTAGAACAAAACCTCAGAATTAGCTCCAGATGCCACCAATGAATAAACAGGCAAATGTGGATAAAATGATCTAACAATAACAGAGGCTTATATAACAAGATCATTAATATTTCTAACCATTTTACAGTAATCTCACAGGTAAAGTTTCAACAGAAAGTTCAAAGAAGAAGGATCGTGGCTGGACACCTCCCGAGAGTTCAGAATTAGCTCTGCTGAGAAGAGAAACAACACTGTTCTCTGGGCAGACAGCTGGACAGTACAGCCATTTAGCTGAAGTGCCTGAATAATAGAGGAGCCCTCCCAAAAATCTGGGCTTTAACATGCAAATTCTTTGCTAAAACTCCAAGAAGACAGCTAATCTTAATTGGAAGAGCAAGAGATGAACCACCCCTGAATTTTCTTTGGTAGTTAAGACTATGTCTTATTTATAATTTGAATTAATCTGGTTTTCTTTATCAACAATAAGTGGATTTTTTTTTTTTCCACACATGAAACTTAGATAGCTGATAATTTTCATGTTGGTAAAGAAATAAAATAAGCTACAAATATATTATCTACTCTATAATTAATTCTAGAGTTTCTTTATACATTAACAAAATGGTCCTAATAAAGAAATTATCAATTTCTGATACAGCTTTTGTTTGCATTGCTTGGCTTCACAGCATTTGATTTTGCGGACTTTCTCCCCTGCTTATCTGAGAGAATTCCTAAGTTTGGCCGCAGCCTTTAGGAATTATGAAATAAGAACAAGACTTCAGGCTCAGGCCTTCCTGAATCATGGACAATTCTTCCGTAAGTTCAAAGAGAAGCAGAAAAAAGGCCTCTCACCATCAGTTCTGGGTTTAAATTTAGATGATAATTTTGTCTTCAAAAAAGATCAATTATACTTTGTTTTTCTGGTTGGATATAATCAGAGCATTAGTTAGCTCTTTTTGTGTAAAAAGAATCACATTTTATATTACTTTTATTCATCTAGTTTTTCATGGCAAGCCTTTTTAAAGAGCGGGCTGCATGTGAAATAACCCCCCCTTATTTCTGCGTACGCTGATTACTGAGGGTATATCATTCCTTTCAACTCTTAAGAAAATCTGAAGCAGATAAAATGGAATCCCACAGCAAAACCAGTCCCACTGAAATGAGAAAGAATATTTCGTGGAATCTCAGGGTGGATAAGGATAGTAGTGTGGACCAAATAACCCCCCTTGAACATTTTTATTTCTCTTTTCCATCTTAATGAACGCATTTTTGTGCAAAAGGTTCTAAAATACACCAGGTAGGGTTTTATGGTTTGATCTGAGGTTAGAACAGTGAATGTATTAAATAGACTTTTTCTATGATACCGTGATTCTTTTTATGATTGGCTTGAAAAGGGTAGAAATCTTACAAGGATATAGAGGTGAAAGATTTATACCTCTTCCTCTCTCTGAAAATACACAAGTTCCAACTTTTCCTTAATGATTTTGATGTTTCCATCGTGTCTATGCTGTAAGTCTCTGGGTGCATTACAGAAGTTTAAAGTCACAAATCACACAGCGTGTCCCATCTCAGTCTTCTGGATAGAATGAAAAAAAATCATCAGGCCAAACTTTTAACATCTAGAGGGCAATCTCAGGCACTAGCAGTGCGGCTGTAAATCTGGCAGTCAGAAGAACAAGTTCTGATTGTGCAAATTGTGTTGGCTTAAAGTAATGGAGTTTAAATAAGCTAAAAACCTATTGCTGCCTTTTTTTTTTAAAAAAAAAAAAAAGTTACCTCCTGTACTTTCTCTTGAGTTATGTAGTTTTTTAATTTATATATCTGGTGTTCTTTTCTTGGTATCAAGAACTTTGTCTCAGTGTATCTTATTCTGTCCTTATTGGCAGCTTTTGATCTGGGGAGATGTTTGTAAAAAGTATTTTCCTGATATCCCACCACACTCTTACCTTTAGTTTTCACATTCTATACATAGGCACTTGACACGGACATATGGCAAAACCTTTGGTATAAACCGCATTCTTTACATGATGGTAGAGAACTATCCCTTGGGATGATTCCAAACTCTTTGGAGAGCGCACTCCAGTATTGTGCTGCATTTAACACACTGTGCCTCAGATCCAGCAGAACTGATAGGACTAGGCATAATGCAGATTTTTCACAGATAACTGTAGAGCGGGTCAAAACAAGAACCCTTGAAACTAAAACTGATCCTCCTTTTCCTGAACTTTGAGGCTTAGATAAAAAGAGAATAAAATCCAAACCATGCCTGCTTTAAATTCAGTAAAGTAATATCACACCAGGCTGCCTACCTCTAATTATTTTTTTTTTTTTTGCATGATCTTTGGTCTCTCCCCAACTCTTGACTCCCCTAATTTCATTCTATCATGAAGAGAATAACTTTCTCTCTAGGTAGGATCATCTGCTTCTTCTGTAGTTGGATGTTTACTTCATGTTCTATTCCCATTCCAATCAGATGGGTCCAAATTGCACATCCCACACAGACAGCAGGCAAAAGAATATATAGGAATAAAGAGCTCAAGCATATACTGTTATCTGTCAGTTTGTTAATCCATCAGGAATTTATTTCTGAAGGAATCATTTTAAAGCAACCAAAAGTTCATGGTCAGTTTGAGTTTCATTTAAAACCACTTTATCCTAATGTCTTGGGTGATTAAGTTAAGATAGATTTATGAATGTAACTTACTCAACCTCAGAAATTTGGACTTCTACAATTGCACATGCTTAGACATCTTAAATTAGTAGCTGATGCAACCAAGCCTTAGAGTTGTGCTAATCTAAGCTGGTTAGGAGGTGGCTGGTCTTGTGGTTGAAGCATGGGACTAGCTGCTGAGAGGTCCTGGTGCTATTCCTGGTTGTGTCACTGACTTCCTGTGGGTCACTGGCTCAGTCACTGAGCGGGGCCTCCTTCTGCTCATCTATACAATGGAAATAAGAATTACATTGCTAAAGGGCTGTGGGACTGAGGTCATTACTGTTTAGACAATTATTTTATGCTCCTAAACAGACTTTGTGCGAGCAGGTCAAAACCTATATTCCTCATGTCGTTCCTTCCATGTCATTTGCTGCATCTTTCTCACAGAGCAATTCTTTGATTTCCAGTAAAGAAGACTAAAAACTCAAAAGTACAAATTCTAACTTGAAGAACTTTACCTCCAGATTCCACTTAAGTGTTTGTTTATGAAGAGGATTGAGTTTTCTTTGTAAGAGTGTGAGAAAGGTTCTGCGATACTTGCTCCATCATAATTGTTAAAAAAGAAGTAATTCCCCCCTCCCATTGTTTCTTTTGGAGGATTGTGTGAAGATCTCTTGGTACTTCCATTTCCTATAACCTTTGTCCTGCTTTATAGTTTTTATACATTGTTGTGATGGAATTAATTTGAAATTCTATTTTTAAAATCTCTGCTTTTTACATATTTTACCCTAATCTCCAGGGTACTCCAGATAGATGTAGGAAATGCTCTCGGTCAACGAGATGATGATTCTGTAGAAAAAAACCCGCAGCGTACACGGCAGCTACTAAATCCCAGCTCAAGTCACATCTCTAAGTCCTCTGCCCAGCCTGAAAGATCACTTCTGAGCATTTAAGTCCCCATGGCATGGATCTCACACTCACATTACTCCAGCTTTTATTTCTATTGCAGAGGGAAACTCTGGAGGGTTTTATACCAACGAGCTTGGTGTATCTTTCAAATGTCTGGTGGATTAGGTTTAGATACTTACAAATATTTTGTAATTCTTCAGGACAGCTATAGATAGTGAAAACTGAAAGAGAATTAGACTGCATTCAGACTATCCTATAGATTTCATTACGTTAACTGCAATTAGTCACTACAGCAAACGGGTGGCATGGCTCCCAATAACAAGATCAAAAACTAAATAAAACAGTTGCTTGTTGGTCATTGTAATTAATATATATTATTTATTGTGATTTTTATAATTATTACTATATTACTAATATAAAATATATTATCATAATACTAAACATCCAAAAGTGATGTCATTTTAGTAACATTATTTCTGACATGATCACCAGGAGGAGGGGCCTAAGAACAAAATGGAAGCATTCTTCTCTTCTATCTCACAACTTGTGTTGCAGAGGCTACTTTTTCCACGGAAGTCGTGACCACTGAGGTACATTCCAACAAAATACACACTAGACTCTGGCTTCTGACTCTTACACCTGGATTGACGGGCAGTAGTGTGAGACTACTGACAGCAGCGTCATGAAAAAGTGCATAAATATTTGTAATATCAGGGCATAATATTTTCCAACTGCTGTTTTGTGTACATGTAGACAGATGACTGCATAAACAAGATCTGCTTATTTTGTGATTAAATCTTTGTCATGCAAATGTGCTGCCAGTGTGTGTGGTGTTTTGCTGGGCAGAGCAGCAGTAGCTTTAATCCTTGCTGATCGCTGATTTTTTTTTTTTTTCAGCAATATAAGAAAATAAAAATATGGTCAGGCAATCCAGCTGGAATATTGAATAGCTGTTATATTAAAGTCACTGTCTTTCATTCGTGGAAATAGCTCCATTGGTCTGTCAGCTGCTCTTCTGAACTGGCTCTTGTGAGTCTTTTAAATAAATTGTTCTTTTCATTTAAGATCTTAGGAGCCATAAAAAATGAAGTTAATAACTGGTTTTTAGTCTTTGCTAACCATTAGAGGATGTCAGGTAACTTTAACAGTGAATCAGGGGCTATTTTGGGGAGAAAAAATATTACAATAATTTGCAGGAAATAACCTTTTTGTTCCAAAACAGCTGTCATTGAACACTATTATATCTACAACAATTAAAATTATCTTTGGTAACTTTTAGTATTTGGCATTGCTCCATTATTGTTCAGTTAAATATTTTTCAAGTGTGTTAGGACTTCTGCCCACTGTGTGCTTGAAACCCTTCGTTATCAATAGAGAAGCGCTCTCATTTTTGTCATATTGTTGTCGTTCGTGGCAGGACGTGTGAAGATTCTTTGCCATTCTATAGAATAACAACAGGACTTCTACTCAGCACCGATGACTCAACATTTACAGTATAGGATTTGCTGTTTAATACGAAGCGCAGAATGCAAAAAAAAAATTAATAATAAAAAAGAATGTACTAGCTGCTGTATAAAGTGAATTAGGAAACATGTGGAAACATCCTGGTGAATTTAAATAGCTGGTTGGATCAGAAATGGAGGAAAAATAACAGTGGGTCAGGAACAAAACACAAAGCAGCCAGAAACCTTGTATTTCTAATTTAGGATATAAATACTCGCTGCTAAAAAACTCTTTCTTACAAAATGTAATTGATTAAAAAAAGGCTCTTTTAAGGGGATGTTGTTTGCCCATGGCTTTAATACGCTTCAAATACTAATTAAAAAATTTTTCACAGTGCTTGAGACTTTTTATTCACTCAGATTATAATTAGCTGATAAGCAAATAACATTTTTTTGTGTGCGGGTATGAATTGTTTTCTTTATTATTTGTATTTTAATAACACTTGTGGCTCCTATTTATGGCTTGGAGTCCTCAATGTTAGTAGAGCAGAACCTGAAGTGTGTGCTCTTCGGAGTTCCATCATGATGTCACATACGGTAACGTGTTACTAATAGCACATTTGCATACTATGGGTTATTTACTTGTATTTGCATCAGCAGGAGTTAATATAGAAGTGTCCCTTCAGTGTGACATGCATCAGATGCCATCAAACTCATTTTTCTACACAAGATTTTAGTCCACAAGACGTGTACTAAATTATTACTATTTTCTTACCCTACCTATCGTTGTGTTAGGGAAAAAAAAAGCAATCTCGGGAATGCATAAAGGATGTGGTGTTGATTTTTGGTATTTGAGTTTGATATATACTAATAAATAATAAAACGCAGCAGCTTAATATATTGTGGGCTAGAAGCTGGCAACCCGCTGTTGTTTCAGTGAACTAAAGTAAATCTAATCTGAACTCTCCTACTTTCATTTGAAAATTTCTGACATTCGGGCCAGATCACCTCTTTCTGTGTTTATTTATCTCTGTGGACTTTTCATTGTAGTGTGCACAGTTCTTTGGTCCAGCAGTTGAACCTGAAGTAGTACTGCGTTACCGGAGTGTAAGAAATAGGGGGAAAATGATAGGCCAGCAAATCTGATTAAAGTGGGAAGTTATAATTGAAATTTATTTTGTACTTCACATATTCCAGCTCAGATATGCTTACTTACAAAGTATCCACACATAAAAGGTAATTTATGTTGTGTGAAGTTAGACCCTTTGCTATTTTTTTTTTCTCTAAAGAGGCATCATAGATAATTCAACTTACACTATAAACCACGAATAGCTAATTTTTTTAAGGACAACCTGTAATAACATACAGATAATAAAGTGTGTCAGAAAGCAGAATTTTCTTATCATAGCCCCTCTTCTTAGAGTATAACAGTACTAACTTGGTCACAACTTTTTCAGTAACAGCTGGTTTTCCATAATTTGTTTCTCCAATAATCGTTTACACCTCCTTCAAATGAACACAGAGTGAGTAAAATATCATTGAAATCTGAGTGGAAAAAAAAATGGGAGTGAAATATGTGCAGCTTCTTCCAGACAGACCACAAAAGTTTCAGCTCTAATAATTTCACTCCTGAAATAGATGGATTAGTACTGAGAGAATACAGAAGTTGGAACAAAAAAACTTTTTGGGAAAAAAAGGCCTGTTTGCAGACCATGACTTAGACAGCTTCGTTTTCAAGGACATTTTTCAGGCAGAATAAAACAACTTCTCATCCAAATTACAGTAGTGTATAATGAAGTGAAAGCAAAACAACAAATCCCCGAGATGTGAAAAGCAAAATTCCAAGTTTAACATTCCATGTGGTAATGTCGGATGCAGAGAAGTACTGTGAGATTTTTAACTTTCCTTGAGAGAAAAAAAGATGGCAAAATGTCTTTTGTCTCTACATATATGCCCAGAAGATTACTAAAAATGAGGAAAAATGTTATTTTTCTGAAGAATTTATCCTGTTCCTCAGAATTAAGTTATTAAAATTGGTAATCTTAGCTCAGAACAAAGTGATTTAGGATAACTGCTCTCACATATGGCAGCAAACTCCTTCCATTCTATCTTTTCTGTCTCCAGTTTCCTGTTTACTCATCACACAGCTCGAGTATTTTTTTTTTTTTGTCTAGAGTTCTTTATTCATGAGTGTACCTTTTTGAATTTATTTGATTATTTTGTTGTTGTTGTTGGAAACCTCAACTTCATTTTTGTGGGTTTTCACCTCAGCTCTTTTTGTTATATAATGTTCCCATTTTGAAAATTCTATGATACGATCTCTTATGGTCTGACCTGTTTACCAGCTCAGGTTTTTAAATTCTCTCAGACCTTTAAATTAACGTTTATATTTTTGAGAAACAGTCCTTGCAAAAATATATCAGTTCTATTAGTGGCAGTATTTTTTGAAACAGGCAGCAGTAGAGCTTATTTCTCAGTTACGTTAATTTGCTACTTTAACATTCTGAAACCACTTAAACTGGGAAAATAAATAATGATTTCTAGTAGCCAGGTAAAACTAGAAATGTGGAAAAGAAAAGAAGCCAAGCTGCTATAAGATCTGGGGGTGTGACAGCAAGGCCAAATGTTAAATTCACCTCTTTCTGACTGTCTCCTCTTTCTGTCTTTTAATAATTATTATCTAAATATTTAGTATGTATTATATATGTATTTAATATTTTAATATTCATGTTTCTAGAAGATCTGGTAAAGTTATTTATAAGGCCATATTTGTGTATTCCTTCACGAGTCTAAAAACAATTTTGTAGTTATTTCTTCTCAACATTCTGAGTAGTGTTGACTTGCAGCTACATATTTACTTTACACTTTTACACCGTACTGGTTTTCCACATGCCAACCATCTATTACCCTTAAGCTTAAATAACAAGAGCTGGTGCTGAAGCTCTTCCATACGACCATTTACATAAATCACAATATTTCCCTGTAACTGATTTCAAATGGAAATATATCCCTCAACCCATGTTTAAAAGTAGAGAGTTGCCCTGGATAGAAGTCAGCCTTAAAATCCCTTTTAAGTGAGAAAGGACTAAAACTGTTTCTTTAGTTTATTTAACTCTCTTTTAACCACTGGAGTTTCAGTTGGAGAAACATTATAAGTCTGCTTGTGCCTCTAAGCTTTTAAAAATCTTTTTTTTTTTTTTTTTTTTTTTTTTATTTAAAAGGNTTTTTTTAATTGAAAAGGCAGCCACACCACTCTTGCTGATGCATGAAGATGGAGCACAAGTGGGCACATCCTGCTGTCAGAACTGGGCGGGCATGTGACTTACAACAGGAATTGTGTGGGTGTTGGAGATCAGAGCTTGGTCCAGTGCATCCTCTGCCTGAATTAGCATCCCCTTCTGCTTGCGCAGTGGCAAAGAACTTCACCCCAGGGCTGAAAAAGGAAGGAGGGCAGCGTGATCTGCTGGGGTGCCGGGCGGGGGCTGGCTGGAACCCTTGGCCACTGACCTTCCTGATGGGAAAGTGAGAAAAGGGAAAGGAGGGAGGGCTTTCTAATGTAGTTGATAAATGGTGTGTATGGGAGGGGTGGGGGCAGAGCCAAAAGGAAAAGGCGGCTTTCGGAGGTTTCTTCTAACTAGGAGCAGATTTTCTGTGTTCTTCTGACCTCGTTATTACATTAACTGAAACGCCGTCTTGATTTTCTTTTTTTGTGCTTGGGGAAGCAAGGAGCTGGGAGGGCTTTTTGATCTCTCCTGGGTACTTTGCAGCAATGATTCCAGGTGTATGCTTCAAAACACATCTTCTAGAGAAAAGGGTATTAACAAGAACCAGTTGTCTCTTTCCCTCACTGGTTCTCTCACCTTTTCTTTCTTAACCATTGCTAAAACACCACTGAAAGGGATCACAAACTAAAACCAAACTAGTTAAAAGAAATACTTTCTTCATCTAGAAATATGTGCTTATTATGTAGGGCACAACAGCAACAACAAAAGTCCCAAATATCAAACCAAAAGTAAATGACTGTCAGAATCTCGATTAAAAAGACTTCCAGAGTATTTAGATTGATTCATATAATAAAAAAAAATACATTAAAGTAAAATTAGATTTAAGAAGAGTTGAATTCCTAAGCCTGCATTGTACTCTTATCAAAACACAGATCTCCTCTAAAGTTTCAAATTGTCCCTTCGAAAACCCTTTACTTTTTGAGCCCTAGTGACACAAGAGACACCTTTGCTGAGGGAAATGAATCTTCCTGAGCCTCGAACTTTTCTCCCTGCCTGAATTGTGCATCCTGTGACATATGTTCCCCAACATCCCATTTGTCCTAGTAAAAAACTGCCCAATCTAACAGTGGAACACAAAATTCAGAGGAATAATTCCCCTAAAAAGTTAGAACAGCAGCTGGTGGAAGAGAACAGCTACAGTTTGATTAATCTTCTTCTAGCCAGTGATGTTTCAGAAAAGACAGACTGCAGGTGGGGAAAACTGTGTTTCAGAGAGGACCTTTCCAAGATGCGTATGTTTCTAGATTTATTTCCCAATAACGTGCATTTAAGACCGTTCACAGACTTTGGGGGGAATAGTTTTTCCAGCCATAGAATCTTCAGTTTGGTTTTAAAAGTTTTTGGAGGGTTTTTTTTTGGTTTGTTTGGAGCTTTGTTGTTGTTGTTGTTGTTGCTTGGTTGCAATTTTGGTGTTATTGTTTTCTCCTTTGATGCTAAAATTTTTAAGTCTGCTTTGAGCTTTCTCAAAAGGGCTGCATTTCTTTCCCGTGTGGTGTTGCCTATCCTGTGATTAGAAAAAAATGGTATTAGTGAGACATGTGGAAGGGAAGTATAGTCCTGAACTACCGATCGTGTTCCCTTAGGTGAATGTCTTTCACTCGTAGTTTATGAGCGGCAACGTTAAACATTAAAAATCTGCTCAGTTGTGTACAAGATTCTTTGAGTAGATAAAATGACCCTGTAATAACTTAAACTCTTACAGCAGATGTTAATTAGGCTGTGAGTAATTTTTAAAGCATTGCCATAGTGATAGTTTCCAGAATGTTCTCTACTCAAAGTAGAATTTAGGAAACTCCTTTTCCAAAGTGGATTTAGTTAGTGAATAAAAATGTTTCTATACTTCCTTTTTTTTTTCCTGTTATTTTAGCTGTTGTAACCAGTGAGGTGGTCCAACCTGTTTATGGACTTCCTTAAAGGACGGAGCTTTTAGATATTTTGAATGATACAGAAGTTGAGGAAGTTTTCTGTGTCACCAAGGAGCTTGTGTACTCTCCAGTAATTTTAAAAGTAGCGTTGCAGTGCCAGCGCCGAGACCGCAACCCCACGCACGTTTGCACATGTCTACTGTCACCACCTTGGAACAACCCCCCACAGATGTAGTTATTTGTACGCTTGTGTGTCAATGACTGCAGGAATCGAGACTTCAGCTTAGGTCTGACACTAAAATGAGCGGAATGTAATCTCTTGCTCCTTTCCTCACAACGATGGGGAGTCTCTGAGGGGTTGCTTTGCCCTGACTCTGTTTTGGTTACCGATCTGAGGTTCGTTATGGAAAACAGACTTTTGTGAACTGAAGGAAAAAAGTTATTGTCTGCAATTTTGTTTCCTAACTCTGAAAAGCTGTTTCAGACTCCTATGCAAGTATGGTTGCATGAATGAACGCTAATAAGCAGACAGAAGTATCCATTCCTATGAAAACCCAAAACAACCCTCTTATACACAAAAAAACCCACCTTCAAAAATGGAAACTGAGTGACAGCTTTTGTTTGAAATTCTAAGCACATGCTTCCTAACTGTGAGGGAGAGGAAGATGCTAGAAGTAGCAAACTCGTGGGGTGGGAGAAGGAGCTTCTGGAAAGATATTAAGTTCTAAAAGATGCTCTATGCACATTTGCTTTGCTCGGGTGCTCCTTTGTGCCTGAAAACGACCCTCGACTTCTCCTCCTTATGGACAGCTTTTCCGTGAACCTTCCTTCCTGTGAATGCTGAGGTGGTCTTATTTTTCTCCCCTGGATAACCACGTGCCAGGTGTTTCTGCCAGGCTGCTTTGCTCATGATAAAATGTTAGGACTGTGAAAAGGTCTTGACACCTTTCTGCACAGAAATTTTTCATCATCAGAAAGTTTTTGGTTGATGTAGGATTCTATTTTAGCTGTATGTGGCAGAGTAGACTTACAGGCATGCTAAGGAGTGTCTTTCTTTGATTTCACCACCAGCAATAAATCCATTTACCAATGAGATAAGAAGTGACGGAATATTAGTAAAAATAGGTTGTTTTTGTTTTTTTCCTGAATTACACAACAATTTAAATGAGCTTCTACATCACAAAGGCCATTGGAGGACTATTGATACAGCTTAAGTTTAATAGCATGTGGGAAGCTCTGCTAGAAGAAAGTAAGAGCTGCAGTGCACCTTACAGTGTTGTAACAACTTATAGCTATCAGGGACTTGGACCAACCTATAGAAGGCAAAGATCAATTGACTCAGTAACTATCTACGCAGGGAGGGTTCTCCAGCAGAAACTGGAGAAAGAGGTAAAAGATGTAATACTAATGATTTCAACTACACAGATTCAGAACATAATTGAAAATGAGTCACCCAGAAAGTGATGTATTTCTACCCAGAGCCTACAAACCAAGTTTTAATGTATCTCTAGAGAATACAACTGAATATCAAGAATAATTAATAATTAATTAGTTAAGGGCTTTCTAGAGCAGTTCCTGGGGAGGTTTCTATGTCTTTGCATTATGTGGGAGATCAAATCAGATAATAATCTTTTCTGTGTTTAAAATTGACAATATCTTTAAGTGCCTGAATTTTGAAGACTGGTAGGATCAAGCAGTTCTTTGCCTTTGTCTGGAGTTTCTTTGATGCCTTCCTTCCACTATGGTAAATAATTTAATGAATAGTAAAATCCATGTAATCTTTCTCTTAACATCAGTTTTATCATCTGGTGGTTTGTTGTTAGTTTGGTTTTTTTCCCCTCCCTGTACATTTCCTTCATTCCTTTCATAATCTAAATGAAAGAACATCAATGCCTCCATAGCTGTTCACAGTGTTCTATCCCTTATGCAACACCACTTCTGCTCAATTCTGTTCAATTCTGTGAATTTCTGTATTTAATCTTAGCTTCCTAAATGTTTAGTTTTACCCCTTTCTTGTTCTTCTCTGGTTTTGTATAAATGTGAACCATTTGGCATGCCTGACATCACATATTCTGCCAAACAGCAGAGAAGCTAATTGAAATACTCTGAGCGTTTCAATTTCAATCTGTGGGCCAAATACTCGGTTGTCATCAGCTCAGTTGTCGTAATCATGGAGCTCCACAACAGTACGTGGAAGTACGCCGATACAAATTGAGACTTCAGCCTACTATCTGGGATTGAGATCCCTTGTTTCGTTGCCTGATGGAAAGGAAATTTTTTTTTTTCACATCCTGATGCTGTTTTCTCCAGCAACATGGTTTCTCAGTAATTGCCACCTTTGTCCTCCTCATTACAGAATGTGCTATATCTAGCAGCTAAGATGAACCGTTGTACCATCCAGGATTGAATGGGGCAGCGGTCACATCCACTCTTGGCAAATAGTTCCAGCCTTGGATCCTGTTTCTTGTATCCTGATGCTGAGAGTTCTGTTTACTACAAGTTTTCACAATAGCCTTTGAGAACGAGTACTCCGAGAACACAATAGTGTACCTCCAAAAGAGTTGCCAAGAGGAAAATAAAATAGACTTCCTTCTTTGGCAGTGGTAGGATA
This sequence comes from Baryphthengus martii, assembly GCA_013396935.1. Classification (NCBI taxonomy): domain Eukaryota; kingdom Metazoa; phylum Chordata; class Aves; order Coraciiformes; family Momotidae; genus Baryphthengus; species Baryphthengus martii. The sequence continues at coordinate 97,855 of VWZK01011290.1, forward strand.
TAGGTAAGGCTTAGGGAGCGTTCTTAGCCAGCAAGAAGGGCATAACAATATCTTTTGACTCCAACAGCTCAAACGAAGTTTCGTTTGAGAAAATGCATTTTTCTTAAACAAGGGGAGTCTAGAGTGACTTTTCTTGTTAAATGAAATTCCATACAGAGGGAAGGACGGAAATCAAACATTTAAGAAGAAAGAAAACCATGGACATCTCCCAAATTCTCAACCTCCTATCGACCATAGGTAGCAAGAAATGCCCTTTAAAATAGAGGATGCTGCAAGTGCCTATGAAAAATATTAGGATAGTTTGTTTATAGGCAGTGTAACACAGCTGCTTGCTTCATGTCATTAAGAGAAATTCTAATATGAAAAATAGACTGTGATACCATGAGTACCCATGAGATATTTCTGAACCGTCAGAGAATGAACCAGAATGTACAGGATCACTACTCCTCATCAGATAGGCTGCTGCTTGATCTAGTTCCCAAGATTTTTTTTTTTCCTTTTGTGAGAGGAGCACAGAGAGGTTGAGTAAGAAAGGAGGAGGATATGCATGCTACTTTTTTCTCTCATCTTCCCTGGAAAATGGAGTAAGAATGGTATACTTGTCACTGACCAACCGTAACTTCTAGAAGCAGCATTGTAGAGGTAACGGTGCTAAAGGACTCTGGTTTATACGCTAAAGGAATGAACCAGTAAAAGGCTGGAAGGATAAAATCTGCATGAGAATTCTCTGCTGGGAAAGGGAAAGGGAAGAGATAGCCATATAATGAAGGAAGAAGTAGGAAGAGAAAACAGATGAGGAGAGAAACGGCAGCTTCTGGATTCCCAGTCCTTAAGATTTCCTTATAGACTGTTACAGATGTTTAGCAGTACGGGTGCTGATTTGGAGTCAGCTGACAAAGACGAGAGCTGGAGTCTCACAAGTCAGGCACTAACTTGATTGCGGATGTTCTGTATCCATAAGGCTTCTTTTTTTTTTTTTTTTTTTCAATTATAGTGTTAGTTTTGTTCATCTTCAACAGCACTTGCAACGGAATTAGTCAGACTTCCACTCAACTCGAAAGACACGTTTTTTAAATTAAGCTCCAACCAAAGAACTAATGGATTTAAATTCCAGGAAAAAAAATGTTTCATAAAACTATGAAAAGTTCAGTAGAGCCCCAAATTTATATTTTTCTAGAGGTCTGATGACACCTCCCCCCCCCCAATACTATAACCTCCTTCTTCCCCCCCTCATCTCAGCTACCTTGTGAAGGACTTCAGTGCCACTGCTTTAATTCCCTTCAAAATAAAGCACGGCTTGTGCCTCAAACACATCTAAACCTTTCTGAGATTATTCACCTTTTTTATTCAGAATTTTTGATGCTTCTTTTTCAGTCACTACAGCCAAGGTGCCGGAAATGGCGACAACGTCAGTAGAGTATAGGTGAGCTATACGTGGGTCATCCATAGGGCAGGTGTACCCTGGTAAGGCACATTGGAAATTTTTTTCACGTTCTACTGGCCAGATGCAGCGATTGCTCTGGGGAAGGGGAGGATGAGAGAATGAGCGTGGGCGGTGCACGGGAATTCACTCTGGTTGGCTGAAGGCTCTGCTCGAAGTAGAAATATGCTGACTTTTGTATGTATGTGATAAATGTGTTTTAAGAATAGCAGTGATTTCTTAATCCAGTTTTGCAAGTACAAACAATTACAATGCCTTGTAAAATAGTTGCTTAGATTCCATAGTCCCAATGTAACAAAGATCAAACTGCTTCTCAGCTTCTGGTGATCACTTTTACTCCTGGTTTGAAGGAGAAGTAGATGGAAGACCAAAGTTGGAAATCAAATATTTAGATCTTCATTTCTTTAGATGAACTTTTTGGGGGAAATTTTCAGAACTGGATCCTACTATTTAATTCTTTATTTGTGGATCCAGCAAGCTGGATTAGTGGTTTTAAACACAGTTGCTGGTTTGTGCCTCAAATTCAATACGAGCTTTCTGATGACCCAGTGCAGGTTGAAGTACAGAACGAAAGCATTTTACGTCTCCAGGACAGAGTGAAACAGTTTTTTTCTTAACACTTTCTACATTAGTGATGGGATTTGCTGGATTATGCTGTTCTTCAAGACACATGGGAGATGTAAATATTTTATTGCTGCATGTATGCAGCTATACTTCAGTTTTGAAAGGGAGAGGAAAGCATATAATGACATTTTAAGCTCTATATGCCCCAAAGAACCTGAATCTGGATCTTCTGTTAAAATAAGAAATGCGCATTATTGAGGTATTCGTCCCTAATGAAAAACTCTGCAGTGGCATTGGAAAATACACAGAAAATAAATCAGCACGATGTGACACTGTTGGCAGGGATACTTTTTTGCATGTATAAAATAATCCCAGGACTGATCTGGCACATGCTGTCTGAATTGTCTTGCACCCCAGGGGTGAGTTATTCTCCTAACACAAGGCTCAACATTGAAGGTGTTTACCCTTTTAAAGCAGGGATTACAGAATCCATACACAGAACTTCAGAGGAAAAAAAAAGAAAATTATGAAAAAGGGTTTTGTTTTCTTAACCAAAATGCTCATGAGTTTATGATGGTTATGAGTGACGTTATGAGTTTAATTGCAATTGTATCTTTCCTACAGGTAGTGTAGCCAAGATCTGCTTCAGAGCCCACAGGTGGGAAAAAACCAAGCCCTGTTTGTCTTCTTTTTTTTCTTCTGTTCCCTCATTTCCCTCCCATCTCCCTATTGTCAATTGGGGGGAATTGGCAATAAGGTGGTGTGTGCGTGCACTTGGGTTGGGGCCAGGGGAACAACCCCAAAAAGCCTCCTTCCTGCAGCTGCGATAAACAAGACTGTGAAATGTAGAGTGTGCATATACTCAGCCAAAGAACTTGACATGAAAATTTTAATTGTAGAGGTAGGTTTTTTCTCTTTTGGGGGTTTTTCTAGAGTGCTATCTAACTTTTTTTTTTTTCCTTTACAGCAGGCTTTTAAAATCATGCATTCATTTTCAAAACAATTTTGCTTCCATAGGTAAAATACAGGACATGATTTGGCTATGTTTTTGTACGTCATTCGGTTATTTGTAGCCCTCTGTCTCTCTGTTACTCAGATTATTTCCTCTTTTTGTAAGCCCTTTTCATATGATTTAATATTATCTGGAGGCAGAAGTTTCCAAGCTAACGTTGCCCAAGCTGAGTTTACCAAAAGAGTAAAAATGAGGAAATGATTAAATGTATTTGAATTTTATCATGCTTTCAGTTTTAATAGCACTGGGACTCTTAACTACCGTGACAGTAGTACGGAACAAAAAACTAATATAACTTTGTTACTGGAGCATATTTTGTAATAACGTCAAGTTTCCTCATGACTGTGGGCAGTAGGATTTGCCTGATGGAAAAGTGTGTGCACACTTCCAGTACCCAGTTAGGAGCCACTGCCCTGTGTGCTGCCAAGGAGAGAACTCAGGGCATGGGATGGAACAATTATAGATGTCATTGCCCTCTGCTGGAAAGCATCAGAAATACGCATTTTTAGGGAAAAATCACTTTGAGACAATCTTTTTTCCTCCTCATTTATTCGGGAATTAATGCCATGGTAGACATGTTCCTCCTTCCAAATTGATCAACGGCTTCCAATTTCAAGATCAAAACAAAATTTAGTAATTTAATAGCAGTGTCTCTAAACGTGTTGTGGTGTTCATAGGGTCATAGAATGGTTTAGGGTGGGAAGGGACCTTTCACGCAGGGAGCAGGGACATCTGCAACTAGAGCAGGTTGCTCAGAGCCCCACCCAACCTCACTTGGAATGGTTCCAGGGATGGGGCAGCGACCACCTCTTGGGACAACCTGGGCCAGGCTCTCACCGCTCTCTGTGTAAACAATTTCCTCCTGCTCTCCAGTTTGAATGCTGTCATTTTGTTTAAAACCATCACCCCTTGTCCTGTCCCAACAGGCCCTGCTAAAAAGTCTGTCCCCATCTTTCTGACAGGCCCCTTTAAGTGTCAAAGGAGAGGAAGCTCTATCTTAAAAACAAAAAGAGCGTGAAAGGCTGCCTGTTTGTTTCATGAATCCATAGCATTTATTTTCTAAAACGCATTTGTGGATTGTTTGGGTTTTTTGATTATTTTACCTTGGCGTAATAATAAGCAGTCTCTCTATCATTTCAAATTCAAAACACCAGTGTAAAGGTGTAAAAGTCTACTGAATAGCTCCAAATGAACTGAGACTAGTCAGCAGCCATCTCACAAAATCAATAGGATTGATCTCCTAAGTGCTTGCATCAGGCAGAACTTGTATCAGATGTTTGTCAGACCTTGGAGGAACCGGGTGTGGTACCTACCAGTTGTTGAACTGGTGTCATGCCTTTGCTTTTAGTGATTAATAGAGAAGCAAGGAACTTGCAATGTGTGAACATTAGATTGACAGCAGCTCAGCCAACAGTGATTGAATGACAAATCATTAATGCACTACTAAGCAGTACCATTTGCAGGATCTCTGTGCCTCGCAGAAGGGATAAGATAGAAGACGAGTTAATTAATGTATTCTGCTCATGCATCAAGCCCAACTGGTTTTCATAATATTGTGATTCAGTATCTTTAGAGATATTTTTACTGTGAGGGGTTTTTTTTCCTTCTAAATATGCAGTAATTATATTAATATCAGGAAGCCAACAGCCAGAGAATGGCTACAAAGAGACAAAATGCCAAGAGACCTGGAAAAATCCGTTCTGTAGTCTGCTGAGAAGAGAGAGGATAGGCCTTTTACTCTGAAGTCACTTTTTGGCACACATTTTCTGCGACAAGAGCTTATTATTAATTTTTACAATTTACTCTGCAAGTGCACTTGCACACTCACCTGGACTTTTGTCCCTGCAGTGCTCAAAGGCTCTGCTATGGAGCACCTGCCCTACTGCCCTTCAACATTTTCCTTGGAAGAGTCCTGGAGCCTCTCGGTCTCTGCTGGCCAACGTTTGGTCCCTGTGGTTTATCCCTGACAGTGGAACGTGCCCATTAATATTCTGTTATGCTATTCATGCCCCTGCCACTTTTCCCTCAAGGCAGCCTAATTGGTCATCGCTGGTGGTTACCTCCTTTTCAGGATTTTTTAGTAAAATGACTCTTTAAGACGACGTTTAAGGAAAGGTTTCTGATTTTTTTTATTTTTATTTTTTTTTAAGCAGCATGTTTCTACTACTCTCTAGCCCTGAGATTTTTGCTGCTATCTTGAAAATTATGGAACACAGTATTTGCATTTGGGAAACAAATATTTCCTCCATTAAAAATATACAATGTGAAATACTGATAGGCATAGTAATCCACACTTCCATTTGTTTAAAATGTAAACGAACCTTGTGCTGGGTAGCAAGCAATTTAACAGCCTTATGACCTATTCTGGCTCGAATTCTCCTTGTAGTACACACCTGATTTTTAGCCTTCATTGGTATTAAAGTGAGAGTAACTGGCTTGTAAATGCATTTGACCCCTTTTGGTATGGGTTTCATGAACTGTTTTCTTACCGTAGCAGCAGGTTGGGTGCCAATGTTCCAAGTGGAAAAGCCAGTCTCCTCAAAGCCCAGTCTGTTCCAAGAAAGTGACCGACTCCTACAAAAATGACATAAATTAGCTTAATTATCGTAAACCAACTTTCAACGCTGCTGTAGCACCGAGATCAGCTAAATAAGCAGTAAAAAAAAAATCACTTAGCCCTTTTTTTGCGTGTGTCAGAAGCTCAGTGACTGGGGGTTTTGATCAGTTGTGCTGTTAAATCACTTTCAATGCTGATTCAAAAGGGCATGTTGCTGAAAACCACAGCTGGCATTAAGATACTATTCTAGATTAGATGATGGATTGCATTTTAGAGCTGCGTTGTGCAAACTGGGCAAAAAACTTAGTCTTGACTTCATCATCATTTCATCGCTCATTTCAGACTTATTGAACTTGATGCAAAGGAAACAGCAGAATTCAAAACTTGTTTTTAAAGTTCCTTTCAAGCTTCATGACTCTAACCTAGAATACGCAAGTTCTTATTTCAGGAGAATGAACAGACTTTCTGGAACACGGTAAAATATTTGACAATGATTGATTGATTTAAATGAATGTGTTTTTTCTTGTCTGTGTCAATTTTATCCCCATATGTTTCTAATTCTTAGGGATCTTTTCGGAGGCCTTTTCTAAGAACAAGGCTAACTGGAAATGCAGCTTTTTAGATTTTTCCAGTTCTTGAAGACCACTTTTTAAATGTGGCATAGCCCAAAGGAAAAGTTTGGTCTGTCATTGTGTGATGACGAAATTTAGTCCGTTAAGGTCTTGTGATATCTTGTTGAAGCACGCACAGATTGCAGTTGCTTCCTGCCAGTGGTCAAGGAAGTGATTTAAATATTAGAAAGCAGGGTCAGAATGGAAAGTAAGGTGTGATGGTCTGAGTGTTAGTCAGTGGGTGCTGTAGTTCTGAGAGTGAAGGTGCCAACCTCAGCTGATGCCGAGTGGTGAGGCAGAAGTGTAGCTAAAAGGCCAGCTACCAGTATAAACTGCCTACAGTTGGATGTTAACTCCAGTGCTCACTCACAGGCCAACCAACCAACAAAAGTCTCCAGGAATAGGTATAAATTTTCCTGATCTTACTGTTTCTAACCCAAACTGACTGATTCTGTGCAGACTAAAATCAAATATCCAGGTAGACTTACTCAGCTCTCTGACTTGAGTCTTCAGGTTTACTCAAGTCTTTCTTGTGAGGAGGGGAACATAAACACACCCCTTTCACAAGTAAATTGCACAGTTACAATCCTGTGTCAGAAAAAACTTGGGCAATCCTGCAAAATTAACTTTAGTTTAGGCTGGCTCAATCTAATGGGTGCAAACTCATTACTTCAAGGGAAGAAGAGGAAGATGACGAGAATTGTCCTGCTGGGTCAAGCCAATGGCCTGTAAAACTCAATATTCCATCTCTGACTAATGGCAATATGAGGGGATAATGAGAAAAAGATATTTTACGTTGTTAATTTTAATAAACGTGGTACTTTAGTGCAGTACCCAAAATATAGACTCCTGATTAATAAGAATTCCCCGAGATGTTCTCTTTTTCTCTTTGAAGTTCTACAAAATTGACAAAATCCTGATTTGAGAGGGTCAGAGATCGCGGGGAGGGAGGCGAAAGTCCTAATTAATCACCAAAGTTACCAGGAATGTTTGCTTCCACAATTAAATTTTAGTTCCAAATTTGAGTTTCCTGTGCTCTGTGTTGTGCTAACTCGCAGAAACGAGCTGGTAACTCACTAGGGAACAGCTGCTGAGCCATTTACACAGATTTCCTGCTACTAGCACAAGGAAAGCCTGTGCTACGACCGTATCCGCAAGCTTCGTGTGGCTCTGACACTACTCACTACAGGCTGTCCGGCTGTTTCCGAGAAACCCAACAGCCTCTTTTTTTGCCTGTTTCTTGACATTTTACAGGACGGTCTTAGTGAAGCTTCACCATCTTTCAACCGGAAAGAGAATGGAAACGCATTCTTCTGAACTGCTGAGTCACTCGGCCTCACCGAGCCAAAAGCTGATGCAATCCTCCTTTTATCACCGGAAGATCTCTCTGGTAATCACGGACACACCTCTTATTTCAATAGCTTCGGTGAAGGACTGTTGATTCCCCAGCCCTAACCCCGTGCGTACAAATCCCAGTCTTGTTTCCTAGCCCCGATCTCTAAGAATCAAGGTTTAAAACACGAGAGGCTGCAAGGGGCAGGTGTTTAAGGAAACGTCAGCCTTTCGCCGTGGAATTGTAAGGTGGGTTATACACAGAAATTCACGGCAAAAGTATTTCTAAAATATGAAACATTATTCAAATGTTTTGATCTGTGTTTCATTCTTAGCACTAGTTGAAAGTCTTAATTTCGTGCTGTTTGCCACAACGATCTGTTTTTAATTGTAGCAGAAATTACTTGAGCTTTCGCAGTGTAAATACAAGCACTAGAAACCAACAAATTCTCCATTTTCAGTCCCTCCTCTAATGTCGTACATAATACCAGATTGTATGACCACAACTAAGCAATTTCTGTATGTGACTAAGTTAATAATGTTGTGTTAGCAAGGGAATGAGGACCAGCAATGCTCTTTAATTTATTTTCTGTGATCAGCTTGATTAAGGAGAGTTGATACTCGCCTAAGAATGTTAAACCTGACCTGGTAAGAATTGAAATAAAAGTTTTCCTAACTTCTGCATCAAAGGAACAAGCCTGATGTTAGCAAAATGTTAAACTGGCATTTAAATTGGATATAACATTAATGAAAATGAAAAATCACAGGTGTTTTCAAGAGAGTTGAGAGCAATGAGAGATCAATGTATTGCCCATTTAACTTTTACAAGTTCTCCAGTTTAAAAAAATAATTGATATTCCTTCTTCCACACCCTCCTGCTGTAATTATGTAAAGAATCTGGATTATGCTTCTGACTTGATTTAATTGTTTTATAATAAGTCACAAGCATACCTTGCCTACTTGATGATATTCCTTTAAGGTTGTGCCAGTCTTTCCATTATTAAATCATGTTTAGTGTTATATACTGGTTGCTTAAAAAAAAAAATAAATTCATCTCAAGCTTGAACTTGCTGTGCATTCTCAGCTAGCCGTATGTGCGAGGGAGCACAAAAAAACATCGCTACTATTTAGCAACTTAACACCCTCTTTTTCAATTCAATGGAAATTTTGGGTTTTCTTTAAAAAAAACACAACTGAAAAACCAATGTTTACCATACTGAGAGCTTCAGTGTGTTAGTGAAAAAGCATAAAAATAATGAAGATCTGTATTTTCTGGTTATGGGCTATATGCTGCCCCTATATAATCCTCTTTTTCCACCTCCCCATCATAAATCTGAGCCATTTGCAGCAAATTTACTTTTTGGCTTGAACAGGAAAGAAGCAACTAAAAAGGAAAATCTGTGTGGAGAGAGTAGGAAGGATTGTGAGTTTTCTACACAGCAGTTCAGATACGTAGGTAGGCACAAGAGTCCTAGTTACTCACTCTGCTCCTAGTCTGACTTGTTCAGAATTTACTCAGAAGTTCAGGATTAGATGAGAATTGAAAACAATTAAAACCAAGGTATTTTTAGTATGGAATGCTAAGTTTTGTAGAACAAGGTAGAGATTTTATAAAGTTGAATAAATGTTTCGGGAGCATTCAAAATGAAACACTAAGTCCCTTATAGGTCATTATGTAGAATTCATGGCTGACCAGGGTCCTTGCTCCCCTATTTCTATGTATGACCTACAAGGTCAAAAAGAAATGTTCATTTGAAATACATGCACCTCAAGAAGATGCACTGAAACCATATCTAGAGAGGGTTACTACAAAGACAGTCAAATGCCTCTTCCTGGCTGTGTCCTGAGGAATAAGCGTCCAAGGAACTTTATCCAGCAGCTCCGCCATCTCCCAGTACGCTCCTGCTGACTCCAGTAACACAGTGACTCTAGCAACCTACATTTTTATGCTTCCAGTCTGAAAAGCAACCTGGTCTGTAGTCTTTCTTGGGCATAATTATATTTTCCACCCTGTTTTTCAGAGCAGATGAACGAGGTCATTTTTTAAATTCATTCAGCTGATTATCTATTTGTAACGAGAACTCAAGCCACTAAAATAAGTCTCCAGTTTGGGTGCTGGTTGTTTTTTTTATTGAGGGGGTAGGTGATTTGAATTTTTTTTTTTTCTTTTTAAACCTACTTTAGGCTTTTGCTATAGTCAGAGAGGTAGGCTAATAAACTCATCCTAATACTTCTTTGGAAGCTACACTTATTGCAAGCCTGATGCTGTGAACACCCCTCACATCCAAGCTCTCAGCTCCGAATGATTCCCGCACTAACGTCTCACGCTCTGGGGAACTGCCAAGTGGTCTCTTATCCAAATACTTCCTAGGCTGGGGACTGCTTAATCTCTGAGATCAGGGAGACTTATTCTGATGTGGCTGTAGACTCTAGACAGTTAAATTTGCAGAAATCCACTGAAGGCAGTTTGCTTTTCAGAAGTTGCCGAGGGCATGATTTGGCATTTTTGCAGTTTGAGGGTGGGCTGTTTAACCCGAACAAGTTCCAGCTTGTTCCATTCTAATTTAACAATATATTTTCCCCATACTTGCTGTGTTCCTCCCAAGAGATGCTTGCATCTCCTTGATGCATGAAAGGATACCTGTATTTAATGTACATATTAAAATCAGTCTGTAAAGTAAATTCTCACATAATTTTACATTTGAAAGTACTATTTGAGGTGTGTGTGTGTATATATAATTTTGCGAGGTGCATGTATAGAAATAAAAGTCTTTGCTCTTCCCTTTTGTACCTCCTCAAGACATGTAATCTACAAAGCAGGAGAATTGCATGATAAAATGTGCCAGAGTGGAACGCATAATTATTCCAGAGGAGGGTAAGTCAGTTCAGAACTTGTACTAACATTCTTAAGGGCAGCAGGAGTCTTCTTGCCATGAAATTACATCAGCTCTCTATGGCCCAGAGTCAATGCACATGCTTTCCCTTTCTAGTAAAAAACAAAAGGTGTGAAAAATGCTAATGTCTTCAAAAATGCACTCCAGAACAAAGCTGAGTAAACGAATATATATTGTAGCGTGGTGTTCACCTGTGAGTGAACTTCAGCTAAAGGGGAGAAGAGATTGAGACATGGCACTTTTTAAACAACTGGTTCACTTTTTTTTTAAAAAAAGATTTAAGTCATGACTTGCAAACAGACCGAAAAAACATCTAAATAAGAAAAAGAATGCTTCCTTGATCCTAGTTCAGAGACATTCCCATAACAGGTGGGGCAGAGGCCTTTAAATTACAGGTCTCCTCCATATACCCAAGTTTGTTACAATTCCATCAGGCAATGAGAGGAGATATTTCCACAGTAAATAGCAGTGGATGTGGCCAGCAACACCCTTTTTTTAGGATTGTTAGAAGATGAATGTTTGCTTGGGATCGTGCAGTAACAATAGCAGAGGTAGAATCTGTTCTATACAGAAAAGCTTCTCAGTTTCTTGGGAGGCTTAAGATGAAGCACACAGCACTTACCACTAACTAGTCTACTTAAATTGTCACCAGAAGAGGTAACCAACGCAGCTTAGCCCAGTTCTGATTTGCCATCATTTCCAGGTAGCAATTAGACCTGGTTCAGCTCGTGGCTAGGGAGTGACTAATTTCCATTTCCCCAGGAGGAGAGGGAAGAGGAAAGGAGCATTTCCTTTTATTTCAGCTCCAATATCTGGCCCTGGAGGTTCTTTGGCGGATCTAGCACGCAAGACAAATCTAGTGGCAGTGTCTTTGGTAACACACCGCATTTCTTACTGCATGAGACCAGTGGAGTTCAGACCAAAGGAAAAAAGGTGCACAAGGAAAAGAGGCTTGAAGATACATCCATGCTCACGCGGCTGTTGTTCACAGGGCTTGCAAAGAAAGAGAAACACGCAAAAAAAGCAGAGACTCCAGGAGTTTGGCTTGAAATACCCCGAACTATGAAGTATTCACTGATGATAGATACAGTCTGGATAGTTATCTACTGTTTAAAAGGCCCATCTGGAAGATTTACATAATCATCAGTTGGAGAGATCTGTGCAGTAGATCTCCAGTTAGAGCACACTTGGCAAGTGAGGTGTTAGCTTATGGCATTCTGCACTTCATGAAAGGATGCTTTGCTCCCTCTTTCTCTGTATGCTAAAACTCCTCCTAACTTCAGGGGAGGAGGCTCATTAGGAGTGAAGCTGGGGGATTCTCATGTTTTATTGCAGTGGGTGGGAATGAAGTAAATACATTCTCCTCTCGCACTGAAATATTTTTCTGATTATCTGGAAAGTTTTTAGCAGCAGCTCCTGTTCCCTCAAACAAAATTTCAGGAAACTTAAATGGCAGAATTTTATACCTGAAGGGCTGGGGAAAAGCAGCATCATCTTAAGCCTTTTCTTCCTTAACAGCACAACTACTAAAAATTCTGACACTCATGGTCCATATTAATTCCTTGGCTGATCATCTCCACTGTTCTGAGTTACAGTAAAATCAAAGCCACACCTGAGGCTGTACTACCGCCCCAAAAGGACACATGGCACACTAATGAAGCACAGCACTTGTTCATTTTACTTTCATGCATCTGAAGTATTACCTGGTGTTTCTTCAGTACTGCAGTAACTCTGTAACTGATGGAGCAGCTCTAACTGTAGAATTGTAAGAATTTTAAGTCCCTATACTGAAAAGTGCTTGTCACTCAGAGACTTGTAACAGAATTCTGAGAAGTAACTCCCAAATTAAAAAAAAATAAATTATTAAGTACCAGCCCACATGTACTACTTCTTTCTTGTGGTCTTTTTGTTTTGTTTTTTCTCATCTGGATAGACAAAAGTTCTTTTGTATTGCCTGTCCAGGTGCTGTTAAAATCTACATAATCTTTTACCAAAACCTCATTCTTAGGTAAGAAAGCAAGACAAGAATACAAACAGTCAGCTTTTATTTTTTACTACTTACTTTTGCCATCTTCACAGTGTTAGGAAGCAGAGGCCAACGAAAAGCAACAGTAGTGACTCAAAATCCTGCTTTTAAAGAAAAACTCAGCTGCTCCTCAGAAGTTATAAATCCTTAGAGCAGAATTAGGCTGGTTGGGATTGGTCACAAAACCAGGCACATGTGAGTAAATTAGAAATGATTAGGAGGAGAGACAAATGCTAACAAAAACCATGTGCAAAGAGTTAAGCTCCCAAATGATCCCTTCTCAGGTTTGCCAGGTTATCGTACATTTTACCAAGTTTCTGTTACCCTTCATCACTTTTCTAAAACAAAAAACTTTGGTAAAACAAAAACCTAGGTACCTTCTCCTCCACGATACACATTCCATACCGGAAAACTTCAATGTCAAGTCACGTGGAGTGGACCAGTTTTTAAACATCACATCCACCCTCAGAAGTTCTGAGCTATGCCACTGCTAACAGAAGGCAAAACCCCAGTCCAAGTAAAAAAAATATAGAAAAATTGCTTTAAAATAAATAAATTAATTAAAATTGATCCTCTTTCTAATTCTTTGTAACATGAACTGTGGGATAAAACCTCCATGTCTCTTTTACTCCTGGGCTACCTTAAAGAGAAACAGGGGGACAGTCGTTCTGTTGTTCTCCTTAGCCTATTTTAAATTTAAAGAACTCAATACTCTATTTCTGATTTGAAATCTTCTTCTTTTTTAAAAAAAGTTAAACATAGTTTGCACTGTCTCTTGGATTAATTTTTGAGCTGCAAGAATCTAACTAGAGCTGAGCAAATCACTGTTTCATGAAACTTAATGTAAACTATCATCTTGAGGTGGAATATTCTTCCTTAGAAAACAGGGAGGAATCAGAGGAAATGAGGAAAACAGGATTTTGAGAATTTGGCAGCTTATCTACATGGCTGAATTTGTCTTTGGAAAACTAATTACTGATTTTAGGCACCTGTTTTGAAACTTCTGATACAAGATTTAAAAAACATCTTTAAAAAACAGGAAAAAAAATGTTCTTGTTTAGAAATGTATGTCTAATAAAAAGCCTTTCCATGTTGGAGACATGTATTGCCATTCAGAACTTAAATTCATTTGTATTGGCATGCGTGACAGTTTAGATCACTCTTCTTAAATTACTCTGAGTCAACAATCACCTCTAGTTATTTTCAGTATGGAAAAATAAACTCTACTAGTGATCAGAATTTGCAAATGCTTGTTCCTTTGCAGCACTGTCTTGCTGAATAGCTTTATTTTGCCAGGGGAAGAAGAAAAGCAAGAGTTCAATGACGTTGCCTCTTATTCCACACCGGAATGGTCCCAAAAGATACTGTAGCAGAGCGTCGAGACAGAAAAGGACACTCAGTCCCAAACATTGGCAACTAGTGCCGTTTTAGATCACCTTGGCGTATGCTGGCCAGATTCCAACTGGCGTTTTAGCGGAGCCCTGGGCTCCCACAGATCCCCTATCACCCCTGCCAACCCCTGTGTGGCTCTCTTGGTTACCAAGATAGGAGATCCAAAGAGGCACCAGACGATAGCCATGTCGGGATTCTTCAGCCACCTGCATCCTATCCAACCTCACTGGAAGCTGCTGTTGGTGGATAACTTGCTGGGAAATTTATTGGTAGTATTCAACCAAATCCTGGCAGCAGCCGTGTCAGTGCACAGACAATGTGCACCCACCTTTTCAATTTTGTAAATAGGAGCTTTATTGGCTGTCATCTGTTCATTGCGACAACACTGGCTCAGGGAAGTGACTTTGTTCTCGGTGAGTAGGAAGTGTACGAAGCACACGCTGTGTTTACATAGTACTTTAGTACTATTTTGACTAATTTTCACTGGAGAGTTAGTGGTTGTTTCAAAGCTAGATTAGTCACTTGGTCCATAATTATAATCTCTTGAAATCTGCTCTGGCGTTTGGAATTTGCTTCAGGCCTAATGGTCAGAAAATGGCTCCATCTCAAGCCTAAGACTAAACTTCTAGGTCTCACAGTATCCCAGTTTATAAGTGAAAGATGAAATAAAAAGATGGAGTGCTGTGCACAGAAACCTGTGGCATCACAAGCTGCATCTGCATGGAGAAGGTGTGAATGAAATACACTTTATGCTATCATTTCTGCAAGCCCAGAGAGCATTCTATTGGAGAACTAGGCATTTAGAGCTTACACACAAATTCAGGCACAATCTATTTAAAGAAATAAGCCAAAAGGGGCAATAAATGTTAAAACGGACTTTCTATAAAAACCTCTTTTTTTTTTTTTTAACGTTTTAATTTTTTTAATTTTCTTTCTGATTAGTATTTTGGAGATGTGTTATAGATTGCTTAAAAATGTCTTAACCATGAAACACTGCATGAGGAACATCAGCATGCAACGGCTTGCGTGTGACACGCTTTAGCACGCTTGGAGGTATAAAGAAGTTTTGGCCTGGCGGAGAGGCAATGTGTTATGTACACTGTGTGGGAGGATACACCATGCAGGCTTGATTGCATCATCTTGCTCTCTTTTTTTCTTTCCCTTTCTTTTTTTTGTTCCAGATGGTAAAACAAAGGCTGTAGTGAAACCCGTTTTCTCCCAGGAAGAGGTGGGAGGGAATTTTATGTGAGTGAGAAACTTTGCCTCAAGTCGAAATCTGGGGCCTGGACTAATGAACTACCTGTAATTCACACTGTACTAAATATTGCTGAAACTAGGCATGTACTAATCATGAACCATGCCAAACTATGCATAATTACTATGCTTTCTCTGTAGCAGTAATTAATTTGGGTTAGCAACTCTGATTAATCTTTCTAATCTAAAAGAAAAGTGCTTCTCAGACATGAAAGGCTCCAGGCCTGCTCAGGGTTCTTACTGCGACCTAGCGAAGGGTGTTTAATCCAGTGGGGGGCAGGAGGGGGACAAAATGTAAAAAAAAAAATCACAGTATAGCTGACATTTATGAACTAATAAAAACTACTAACCGTTAAAGCATTCTGCTTTGCCACAGGATTAATCATCTAAACTACAGGTTTCTGTACACGGTACATTCCTCCTGAGAGAAAAGAGAATCGTCATTAATCCAGCGAGAGGGCTTCTCTGAGGGCTCTTTCACAAAGCTGAGGGTTATATGGCTGAACAGAGGGACTAAGATTCCATCTTAATGGGGGCAACAGGGTAGATTTAACGTTTGTAATGCTGCAGTGCAAACTTACCCATCCCGTGAGCCTTAACCTGGAGGAACACATCGTCCTAGGCAGGAGGGTTCGACTATGATCTCGAGTCAGTCCAAAGAGGGTGCCAGTGGTGTTGCCTGTGAGGGAGTCGGACGCGCCTGCTTTTCAGGAAATAACCTACTCTAAGATCATCAACCTCGACTGTGTTGACAAACACGAGAGCGATCAGACGCAAACGTACCGACTAAATTCTGACATCGCTGGAGATTAAAGTTTCCACACTTCGTTGCCAACCTCCTGGCCCAAGCCAGGCTCCTCACCCAAAGGAAGCCAAAACTGCTGAAAGGACTTGCGTCATCAAATGGTGACTGTGATTTACCTAGACTTCAGAAACCACCAGATCTACAGGAGGTAAAATTTCTGAGGCATGTTAGTGTGTCTCTACAAACCCATTGCAAATCCCACAGGGTTAAGTTTTTTTCCCTCAGCCATGCTAATATTACAGTTATTTTTTCTTGTCCCCCCCTGTTAGCACTGTTTCCTGGCCAGGAACACTGCTGCATGTAATTCACGAGAGGCAGAATGACATGATCATCATTTGGAAATGGATAGTCTAGAGATTACTAATGAAATTCAGTTTGACTTCGATAATTTTTTTTTTTAAATGCTGCTATTACCTTCAAGTCTGAGATCAATTCTGTTTACGCAAGTTGGAGAAATATTTTAAAAACACGTAACTTACTCAAAAATCTTAATGCGATCCCTAGAGTTTATATTTTTTATGATGCTGATTCAAAAAAGGGAATTCTTTGTGATAGTTTATTTTCTTACAGTTGTGGTTTGTGTCCAAATACTGTATAATCATAAAGCTACCCTTTCAATATTGGCCAGAATAGACGATACATACTGCTGTTGAAACAAGCGTGGTAGAAGACATTTGTTTAAATCAGGCATGGGACTTTACATTTATTATAAGGTGTTCACAAAAATAACATCATGCATATTCTTTGCAACTAAACCCAGTTATGGTTACAGTTTGGAAATAAATAGACATATGGAGATACAGGAGTACATATACACTCTATTTATGACATTAAGTTAGCGTACTGATAACTCTGAGCAATACATCAGAAGTCTACAACCAGCTGATGGAGAGGTGGTGTAAGGAGGAAGAAACTGCTTCAATTTCTCACATTATTTGTGTGGCTTGACAGGAATGTCGGTGTGAAGTGCCTCTGAAATTTGGGAGGCAAGAACAAGTCAAGACTATACTTCTGCAGTACAAAACATTTACACACAAAATACACATGCATTGCAACGCATTGGAAATGGGTCAAGCAAGGAGAAACCCATCACTCAACGCTTTATGAACACAGGTCTACAAAGGAGTCTCCAGTAGGATTATATAGTTCAGTCACAGTAAGGCCACAATATTACAATGGATACGGACCTTAGACCTCGGCATTCTGTGTTAGTAATAGAACCTTCCCTTCTTTAGAGAGCTTTAGACATGTTCCTGAATGGTATCGCATCAAAGTCCTTCTTCTATTATTTTTTTTCTGTTTGCTTGTTTTCGTAAGTTTAACATATTGCTTAATACAACAGTTAGCACAGTAGAGAAGGGCACTGTCACAGGGAGAACAAAACCTATGGAACATTCACGGAGTTTTGAGACTATACACCGGGTGCATTGAGATGAAGCTGGCTAATCAGAAAAAAGACTAGCAAAGGATTTCCTCAAGTTTCGAATAGTTTCGGCTTTTGCTTCGTCTTCGTTCACAGACGATCGGAAGAAGGATGATTCTGTGAAGCTGAAGGCATTTGTCAACGACTGTGACTTGCTGCAAGACAAAAGAGCAACATGTTTTGTACGGTCGTATTGGCTACCAGCTTCCACCCACACGCAACTCCTCTAAATTAGGAGAAAAGGAAAAATGTCCCTGAAATGCAGACAGCTTGCATGTGAAGAAAATGGACATTCCACACAAGCAACATAGATGGAAGACAGAGAGCTGCTGCCACACAGCATGCTCCTCCTGCGCATCGATTTCAGACGTAGGATCGTCTCCTTTAGAGAACAGGCTGCTTTTTTTACAAATTGGAAACACTGTATTCCAGTCAACTGGGTGATGTACAGTAGAACTTCAGGAAAAAGTGGGCCTGCCTGCTAAATCCACACTGCCACCCAACAGAGGATGATCAATAATTGTTTGTTAGGGCTGCAAACAGGTATGCACAAAGAAATCGAGTATATTGGCAAGAATGAATCCTACAGTTATAATGTGCTCTCTCTCCATATACATATATATATATAGGACATTTGATCCTTGATGGAGGCTTAATGACACTTTATATCTTCCAAAACATTCCCCAGATCAGATGTAATGTTTCTAATCTATAAGCAGTTACTCCAGCAATGCTGTTCTGGTTTTAGTGCTGTCACGAAACTACGGCGCAAGTTTCTGTAAACACGAAAAAATAAAATAGGAGAAGGAAAAGATCTGAAGCTTAGAAGTTTAACTTGTGGCTTGTCAGGTAAAAGAATATTTTAAAAGTAGGGCTGAATTTAAATAGAAAACATGAATGAATGATAATCTTTTTTACAAAGACATCCATTAGTAAAACTAGCTAACCGATTTCACGTTTTTCTCGGCACAGTAAGAGGATTTCAGTTTTGGCTGCAGTGAAACTGAAGCTCTTTTCTTACTCAGATTGTCTTACACTCTCCACGGTTTGCAACTTTCCTGCCTCCAAACTAATAATGTACAGCAAACAGTGCTACAGGCGGTTTAGGTTTTTCATAAATTATAGTTGTGCTAATGAGAATAGACTGATAAATGTTTGTTTGTACTCACTGAAAGAGGGAGGGTGGGAAGCAGCACTTGACTTGATTAGTAACACAATAAGTAGCCTAATTAAATATTTATTCACAGATTAATAACATGTACATACAGGTTAGGCAACAGCATGTGGGTGAATACAAAGCATACACATGCAAATAGAGTTGATCCTACAGGCAGGAGATCTGAGTCTTGGTGTGGACCTAAAACTGCTTCTTGAAAGTCAGGAAAACTACTCTTATTACAGTTCGCATCTTAAAATCTTTAATTTCTACATTTTTTATTTTATTTAAAATAGAGACTGTTCTCTTCCATTGGAAGAAGAGAAAAATGAATCTAGATTTGAAGAAGGAACTAAAGGAAAGGCAGAAAGCTGGGAAATAGTATGTGGCACAGTTCTGTACCTCTTCTTGTTTTTCTTAAATGTCAGAAGTTCACAAGTTAACTTTCATTCTGCATCTTGCTTAAGAAAATCAGCCTCCCTGTTCTCTGCGTGTATGTAAAGAATGGACAAATTAATCTGAGTTTTAGGATTATAAAACAGAATAAAGAACTATGCCATCCTAGGAAGGCAAGGAAAATGTTGTCCTCTTTGCACATGGTCACCTAACAGATCTTTTTTCACTGACTCTTGTTTGAGTGAGGGCTCAGAATTAGTTTTCCTGCAGCCCGCTCTGGAAAGCGCCCTTCAGAGTCGCTTGTGCTGCACAGTTGGTAGCCGTGTGTAAGCACGAGGGGAGCGCGGTCCTCAAGAAACTCCATTTGGCAGCTGCCGTTCTTTGGGATTGTTTCTGAGATAGGCCTTTTGAAAGGGGAATCTGCTGTCTGAGTGACTGCAAGGTTAAAAGTTTAAATAAGATAAGACTTCCTCTTTTCTGTGCAGGCTGACAGCACACCCAGATCATGAGTCAGGGATGTAAAAAAGGAGAAAACAAATATGAGAAAGAGGATGAGTTTTCAGACCTAGTTGGGGCAGAAATTGCACAATGAATAAAGGAAATTTTCTGTGGTGCTTAGGCTGTAACTAATGGTACCGTCTATCACAATCATAAACAGAGAGTAAGCTCTTGGAAGTGATCTGACCTCATTTTAGACTTCGAATCATAGAATTGTTTCAGTTGGAAAAGACCTTTAAGATCATCGAGTCCAACCATTAACCCAACACATATAAATATAAGCACATTTTTTTCTGAGTATTAGACTGATTCCCAAATGACAGTCACGACAACAAAATCTGGGTTAGGGGGAGACGAGAAAATGGAGAAAGCAAATCTTACTTAAGCTGTGGGTGAGACTGAGGCTTCTGTTGCTGAGCAGGCTGTGGAGCAGGCTGTGGAGCTGGCTGTGGAGCTGGCTGGGGAGGAGCAGGCTGTGGCTGTGGCTCTGCTTCCTTTGATAATCTGGTGCTGGAAGGACCTTGAGCCTGAGGACGTGGCTGCTGAGTTGTAGGTCCAGGTGGACGCTGTGGCTGGGAAGTTGCGGGCTTTGCTGACTGCCCGGGGGGGTACATGCGCTGTGGCTGCAATGGCTCCTGGCTTTGGGATTGCATTCCTTGGGGTTGCACTGGGCCCCCTAGGTTCAGTACAAGAAAAACTTCATAATGTTATAGTATCAAAGAAGTCTTACTAGATTTCATATCCAACACTATAAAACCAACCCTGAATGTGATTAACTCTGAGGCAAAACTCTCTTAATATGGACTGCAGTTACACGTAGTCAATAACACTAATCACAGCTGGTACCTCAGTAACTTGCTTGGAGTCCCTAGGATAACTGAATTTCCCAGTAATATCTATTTCAGCAACACAGCTACTGTTCTCTGTGTAGTTATTGTAGTTTTGTTCCTCCAACGTTTTAAAATTATTTCTGCAATACTCCTCTTAGATTCAGTCTTATTGCAGTAAAACAACTTTATCCTGAAATTTTCCCAGCTAATTTAAAGTCTTTTTTATAACATATTCAACCTCTTAGTGAAATATGTTAAGAACATTACAAGAAACACAAGAAAGTCACTACTAACACTTTACCGAGGAGATCCTTCCACTGAGAATGAAGCATACCGGCAAATTACTGCATCAAGTGTCAAACTACAACGCGTTGCAGAGACTTAGGTTGTGAAATCCATGGCCCAAAGATGCTACATCATCGTACAGAGGGTTGTTTTTTTCTGCTTTCTGACTGAAATAGTGCTGTGTCAGAGATCAGCGGGCATGCTGCTTTTATCTCAGATGTCTGAATGTGGTTTCCTTCAGTTGTTGTAACTGCATCTTTACTCTTGCATGTGACACGGCACACGGGACATCTGACTTAAGGGGAAGAAAGGACAGGATGAAGTTCTGAGCGGTTTGTTTGCATATTGTTTCGGGCAGGGGAAGAGCTTTGCTGAACAGTAACTATTATGGAAACTGATCTAGATGTTCTGAACATTTGGGAATTTTTAGTGAATTTTTCGTCTGACAGATTTTAAGGCGAGCGAAAGGCTTTAGCTATTCAGTTCTCTCAAAGAAAACCTTTATAACTGGAAATATTGCTGCAATATATGATTTTTGATTGATTTATTTATTTTAAAATTGCTATTATAGTTCTCTTTCCCCTCACTATAAAAGATTCCAGTGTATGTGTCTGAGAACAGCACGTACTAATGCTTCAGTAAGTTTTAATGCAGTTGTAGCAGTGTGTTGTGGTGTAGAAAGATAGATAGCACGTACTGCAGGTTAAGGAATGTGCCTTCATTGTTTATTAATTTGAACCCCTTCTGGAGGAAATATTTGAAGGTGATAACATGGTCTTGCAACATCTTAATAAGGATCGTTTTCTTATTAGTCTCCTTTCACTCAATATTGAAAACCAGAAAGGTTTCTTTCCCCCACTTGTACGTACAGGCTTGGATGCCAGAAACTTTACACTGAAGACAGATATAACTTTCTTTTATTGCACATTAAGCTGTACAAGATATTTCACAGAAAAGATATACTGCTGTCACACTTCCAGCATTTGCTCACTTTCTTGCAGCTGGGTTGTACAAAAGGCAACAATCATGAAAAGAAACTTGTACCAAAAATAACTCAACAAAACTGAACATTAAGCCTACACTGTAAAACATCTGTTCCCTGTTACCCACAATATTGCACCTAAGCATGCTTACATGCAGAGAGACATTTTGGCTTGCTTCTCATCTGTGGTATGTAGGAATAGTGTGTGCCCTTGGAAATCCTGTCCGGTCAACGAGCTGAGATCCTATCCGGAACGCCCAGCTCCTCCGTGCACACACAACTCACAAATGGCGTTGTGTGAAAAGCACTTGTGAATACTGGTACTACCGCATGCATTAAAAAAAAAAACAAAAAACCAAATACCAACTGCTTTGAATAAAAGCAATCGTCAGATTCATTTCTTCACCCCAGGGCAGTATGGTTTTAATCACTTCCGTAGTGTCTGGAGGGAAGGATTTCTGAACCTGATTCTAAGTGGAATTTTCTTAATACAAAATAAAACTAGCCAAGGCCGTCATTGGAATGATCACTGACCCAGACAAATGCTGATCACTAAAGCAAAATATTCATGTAATTTACTGATAGGCAGCAAACAGTAGCACTTACCACAAACATTTAAATAGCTAATAATGCATACCTTAATTCTCATCCTACCAGCCAGCTTGTACAAATAAAAGAAACACGAAGAATGATGATTCTCACTGATAATTTTTTCCAGTGTTTGTAGGGAAAACAGAAGTAGAACATAAGGCTGTTTTCCCTTTAAACAAGGTTGTTTGCACTAAACTAATGGCCACTACTCATCTCTGTACATATTCAAGATTAAAATTATGGCTATTTGTGGCTCACTTGCAACTAAGCTTTATGGTATGCTAGCGGTGTGGAGCTTGTGATTCTAGGCTAGATTTCTCACAACAGACTAACTGCCTGTCTGTGTATTTCTTGTAATATTACACTATAAATCGGTTACGCAAAAAGCACAAATAATTTACCCACAGAAAATCTAGCAGTTGTCGGGCATCTCAACTCTTTTGGCAGGTTTGATCTCAAGCAGTTATTAGAAACCCTGTTTATCTGGATAAGGCTGGGACTGAATTTTTATTTCTAGCTATCTGAATATTTCTAGGCTTCAAATATAGACCTGAGTTGGTAAAGAAAACCACTGACATTTTGGTCGTGCTTTCTAGCCGAAGGGCAAGACCCCTAGCTGGTTGAACGTACCTTGGTCTACCATCTCCTAGCATCTCAGCATCTTAAAACAAAAAATAAGCTCTTACAGGAAATGTAACAGTCCTTGAGGTACTTCTCACCGAACAACCTGGGATTTAATTCTTAGGTAAGTCTCTGTCACTCCCTTCTTACCCTCCCCCCGAGTCGAGTGGGACGTGACAGGTAAGTGTAAGATTTTTGAAAGTATTTGCATCAGTTTCCATTAAAAAACCTCTGTAGAGGACTAAGTCAGAAGGACAACAAAAGGTACTACTTAATTGAAATAGGATACATTAAATACTCACACTTTCACTGAGATATTGCACATAGGTGGCCCATTTACATAGCTTTGTAGCTAATAATTTAATGCAGCATTACTAAAAATATGAATACCAGTATGTAAAATAGAAGATATTTTAAATATTCCTTGGGAAGAACTGTATCTTATGGAGTCACTGAAATATTAGACTTCCACTTGCGTATAAGTAAAACTCAAATGTTAACAAACTTTATAAAATTATAAATAAAGAGCCTCACTAGCAAATTCTAATCTAGACTTTTAAAAATATATCTGGATCACCTACCTATTGGTCATGCACACGCATGAAAAAAATAAAGGCTATGAGTACAGTGTGCACACACTCACAGAGTAAGCAAAAGGATTTAGATTTGCACCTTGGTGGTATTTTACTCAACGATATATAATACTGAAAAAATACTGTCTAACCATCCATAATGTACAGTAGCACTGGGCTCTAAAGAGGCACATTCTTTGTACACTGTTGACAACAGCCCTAAAATCACAAATTTTACAGAGAAAGGTAGGTAAGCATTACACGCACAGACAGGAACAAGGAAACAACCAGACGGTATAGTTGACACTGCATAGAAAAAACACAGTCCAGGTCAGCACTGAAACAATGCAAAAATTGAACAAAACTGGTATGTTTGCTTTCAAGATCATGGGTTTGCGTGGTTTTTATTTGTTTTCCCCCCATTTTTGCTTTGCCCCTTGCTTTTAGTCTCAATTATCTAAGTAGCCTGGACTTGTTTTGGTCCTACTGCAACGCCATTACAGTCGAGAATGTACTGTAAACAACCTTGAGGTGGTGGTCGCTGAGGTGGGATTTTGTTTGGCTCTGGCTCCTTTAGGGATCCACTCTGGAAAATACATTTGAAAACACAAGAGAAAAAAAATAAATTAGAGTAGCTTACTTGTAATTTTCTGCTAATTTGTCTTCATTTTCATTAGAAATCTCTTTATTGGTTGGGGCTGAACATACACTTTTTAATTCATTCCAAATAGTATTTTCTAATTTAGTTGCTGTCTGACATGATAGACGAATCCTCCAGTAATCCAAAGCTGACTTCTTAAAAAAAAAAAAAAAGAAGGTTTTCCCTTTGCAGCATGTGATCAAAATATAAGGAGTGCCTTCTCAGATCCTACCTCCAGTTGTGTACGGTCTTTCTCCTCCAGTTCCTAGCACCTCGAACGACTTTTCTATACCTCATTGCTGCTGCTTTTTTTTTTTTTTTTTTTCCCCCAGAATAGACTGAATAAAATAGGGACTTCAGATACCTTTGTGTAATTTAAGATAGAATTCATTTTTAATTACATTTCCTTGTATCTGGAAGCACTAGCACAGCAGGACTTTTTCCTAGTGATAGCTTCACTTTGATTCACTGACTGTAAATGGGAAAGGAGATGGACTACTCAAGGTTAGCTGTTTTCCTAAGCAAAATGAAAGAAGGAAGCAGAAACCACAGACAAATAATAAAAATAATTGAAATTACTTCATGCTACTCCATCTGACATGTTATTAGAAACACATGTAATACTTAACTTTTCAAAACAGAAGATTTATTTGGCAGTATCCTTTTCAAACATATACTTGTGGAGCGGAAAAGATGGGCCTGAACCAAAATCTTGGAGCAGAACACCCTCTGGGAACATGAGTATCTGAATCCAAACTTTGTGCTAGGCCATCTCTAATATTTTGAAAAGCGAAATACGTTAAATCATTGGACATAATAGCTTGGTGGTTGTTTTGTTTTTTTTAAGGATCCAGAAATTAAATTGCCATCTGTCAAGAGGGAAAAACCCCAGAATGTATTAAAGAGAAAATGAAAATTAATTAAACATGTTTCTTCCAGAGCTTACTGTTGTGTTGTTTTTTTTTTCCTGATAGATTGGCATTTGATCTTAGAACTATAGAAAACAATCATATGCATAGTGATGTGAACTCCTGCACAACAATTCAAATGTTATACTTTTTAAATGCTACAAGACAACACCACTCTATCGTATGCAGCTGTTGCAAATGGCTTTGTTTACGTTAGCTACATAAAAAAACAAAGGACAAAGGACAGGTCCAAAACTCTAATTATTCAGAGTTACCAACCTTCAGAAGACCAAACGAACAGTAGAAATGATACGTACAAAAAAATCTGATCCTTGTATTAACCGAGCCAGTTACATAGTTCTCGACAAGCGTCGTCGTAAGGACGAGGATATGTAGAAAAGAAGAGAATTTCATAAGGAAATACACAGCCATCAGGAAATTCTAAAGTGCTTCTCTTAAGTTTCTCTCCTTCCTTTAACTTTCTGAACCACATGCAGAAGTTGACATTCTCCCTTCTGCGTATTTCAATAACATTAAGTATTTGTGGTATCCGCTCTGTAGAACGCCTTGGAGCTGCCTGGAACAACACACACTGGCAGAAGGAACTCCTGGGATCCTGGGAAAATTAGCCCTGAGAGGAAACCTTGAAAAGCTGCCCCAGAGGAGCAAACTCCTTTCATATTTTAGTACCATTGTTCTGATGCACTGGCACCTTCCTCTGTATGCCCTTAGGGCACTCGGCTGCTGGGTCTCCTTTGGTGGTGGTGTGGGACACATGGAGTGTGCCTTTAAAGGAAAACTATAAGCACTTGGGCTTAAGGACCACCAAGAGTTTCTTTCTGGAGGACTACACAGATGATGTGACTTTTCCTGCAAAGCATGCAATAATTTCATAAGGAACGTTACTACCATCACCATGGGATAGGCTTTCTAGCCCTTTACAAAGGGCCAAAAACCAATCTGCATGGTTCGCTGTGTGGAGGAAGGATGACTAGGGAGGAGATGAGTGTTGCTATTTATCTACTAAAACAAAAGCAAAAAAATTATGTAGGTAAAACTCATATATTCCATTTAGAAACTGAAAACACAGGCTGGCAGTTTAAATCCACATCTGCTTTAACATTAAAAAAACATCTGCAGGGCCTGTCTCCTCTGTGCCTTGAGGCTGAAGCAAATCTGCCATTTGTTCTTGCACTGAACTGGTCTTTGGGCTTTATCACACATCACCAAACTGACTTGACGTGACAACGTCAGTACTTATGCAATCTGCCTATCTCTCCATCTCACAAAGAAATTGTTTTAGCCTAAATTAAGCTCTCAATAAACCTTAGAGGAGCTTGCTAATCCTTACCTCAACTGTTCTGAAAGTTTAAAGCCTTTGTGCTGGTTCTGCTGAAGGTGTATTTCCCCCTCTCTAGTCACTGACTGCAGCTGTCCTGATCTTACCACCCACACATCCCTTTGCTTTTTTTTTTTTTCACCAGATATCACCTGGTGCTTCCAGGAACCTCACCCACACTCCAGGCCAATCACATGGGTATATTACTTTTGCTAATTAGCCAACCCACCCAAGCTGACCCAAAAAGCCTAATTAGTACTACATTCCTAATTGAGAACTCTTACTCACGGTTTTTCAATGGTCTGTAGTAACGCAGCCCTTTTCAAGAGTCTTTCTTTCAGACAGTCAGAAACCTTGATACTTGATATTAAAAGGCGGGGGCTTTGAACCAGCCTTGTTTGCTGTCCCGAGCCAAGGCCTTTAATAAAATCCAGGCTTCTTCTGAAATGCCAGTTGTTGGCAAATTAACTACAGACTGTTACTTCTCACCTCTCCAAGGTGGTGTGCCAATGTAATTGTAAGAGCTGCTAACTCCTCATAGGCAACACAATCTCTCTGAACAGAGATGCTGGACTAGACCTGTCCTGCAGATGTATTCACCCTTCTTGGTTTTTTTGTTGGTTTTGTTTTCTTTTTTCTTTTTTTTTTTTTTCTTTTTTCCTTTGTTGCCCAGCCTAGAAGCTCACCCTCCTACCACTTTTCTTTTAGTACAAACATGTTTTCCTGCACTGCAGTTCTGAGCTCTGAACTTGCCTAGTGCTTAGTTCAAACATTGCAGGACTCA
The DNA here is from genome assembly GCA_013396935.1 of Baryphthengus martii. Lineage (NCBI taxonomy): Eukaryota > Metazoa > Chordata > Aves > Coraciiformes > Momotidae > Baryphthengus > Baryphthengus martii. Next base: position 124,768 of record VWZK01011290.1, read on the forward strand.
AGGATTAGAATGCAGCATATATCGTGGAAAATGACCCTGACCAGATTCCTGTTCAGATGCTCAGGGCTAAAGAGCAAAATCAGTGGTACAGAAGCTAGAAACAAACAGTGTGTAGTATGGTTGAGGATTGCCTCAGTGAGGTGTGGTAACTGCTGTCGTAAGGAGCCCTTTTGGTTTTCCCTTTATGGAACACAACTTTCACATCACCTCCATGTTCCCCAGTGAGAAGGAATTGCTGATGTGGAAAATAACATTACACAGAACCACTTGTAGAATCTCTCCTGTTCAAAGGGGGTTTACTGTTTATATAACGATTCTAAAAAAAAAAAAATAAATTAAAAAAATAAAAATACAACTTCACTAGTGGAAACCTCCAAGCCACATGAATGCTGCAAGCACACTATAGAGATTTCTTAACTCTGGGTCTAACAATTGATGCTTTGGTTGCACAATGGTCTTGAAGAATATTGGCTAAGTTAACTATAGCCAGAGCAGAAAACCCACTACTTGCCTAGAAGACAGATGTCTCTAGATGTCTCTGTAGCACATACTTCCTTTCCACACTTACCTGAAACAATTTCTTTAGAATTCTAGAGGTAGAACTGGAGGAAAGGGCTGTTTGCTCTCCAAAGCAAGTTGCAGTAGAATTTGACCAGTGGTATTCCTTTTCTACCTCGTATATTTATATAAATGCAGACTGGCTTCGTATATACTTGAATTTTGAATAGTCTGAAGAATGTTGAAATGGGTGGGAGCAAAAGCAGCAACTTGGCAGGGAAATAGCCCTTGGGCAAAAGAGATAGCTAAACTGAGTCCCAGCAAAAATTGATTTTGATTTGGCTGAGTTTGAAGATTTTGTGAACTATAGTTGGAGCACGTATAGTTGTTTTTGGGTTTCGTTTGGTTTTCTTTGTAATGCAGTGATAGAAGCTTTTCATAGGTATTTCAATATTTGAAGGGAAAACCATGTTTTTCATGTCAAGAAGTAGAGGGATCAATGGTGAACTGCCAAAATATGAGCTGAGTTATATCTCATAAAGGAACAAGGATAAATAATAAAACAATTAACTAACAGGAGAACTAAGAAACAAATGTGATTGCTAGGGAGAGGGTGTCAGGAGAAAATGAATGTTTGAAGTTCCAAGGATTATGATAAATACAGGAGCAAAGGTGAGAGGGAAGGTGGGATAAAAGCTAAAAACGACGTGGAGGTAAAAATCAAAGATCTTTCTGGGCTCATGTTGGTCAGACCAGATATTATTCCTCTCAGAAATCAAACCCAGCAGACTCATGAAATACAGAATTCCACAGCAGGTATTCCTGCACAAGTCACACTGGAAAAGGTTAAGCACTAAGTGCTACAGGAATTAAACTGTGGTTAAGGAAATGGCCACTGAGGAGACAGGCAGTTCTTGAAGAAAAACTAATTGCAAGGATATAACTGGGATGTGGAACTCAAGCAGAATTTTGCTTAAAAAAGTTGGCACAAAAAAAGTAGGTGTGCTACCAAAACCTGGAGATGATACAGAGCTGGAAGACAACAGGACCAAAATCTTCTAAAGAAAGAATATGTTCAGTGAATTATTTCCTGTAGGTGTTAGGCAAGATGCTGGGCATACTGCTCAAGAAAAAATGAATGAATGGAAGCTGATGAGGCGTAGAAAAGTGCTGTTAAACTGACCTGGAGGCAGATGCTATTAAACACACTTGGAGTCTATACCTACAGCAATTGGAAGAACACATGTTGCTTAATTTAACAAAACGAAGGCTTGAACACAGTACAGTTGCTTTTTAGAACTATATTGTACTGGTGAAGAACTAAGCAGAAAACCAGCCAGACTAAAGGACAACGTGAACCAAGAAGAAATGGGTATAAACAGAATAAAACTGGGCTGGAAATAAGCACATATTGTAGAATTTAGCAAAGCAGTGAGATCTTCAAGTGGTTTTCTGAGTATCCCAAAATAAGAAAATCCTTAGCACCTTCTTGCTTACCTCTTTACACATGGGAAGGGAAGTTATTGCTAAGAGCAGAAAACAAGCTGTACGGTGTAATTTTTACTTGGAATAGTATTTACAAAATACACTGGAAAAGTGTTGTGTCTTTTTAAACATCAAAAAGTATTGTAACTTAGATTTTATAGATTAAGTGTTTTCCTTTGCCAGATAACTAATTACTTCCCAGAGAATAGTTTCCTTCTTGAATATTTTTACACAGAAACACGGTCTGGACTCACTGCTGTTAAAGGTACACTCCTTAGATACTGAATTTTCCCTGAGATACTGAAACAGATGACCTCCTACTGTCCATTCCAGCCCTATTTTCTACTATTCTGCTGAACAAAAATAATCCCACCCCCCTAAAGAGATGAGGTTTCTAGAGAAAAAGTCAGATGTTTACTTACTAGGGAAAAAGAACTTAAATAGCATCACTTGTTGAAGCTACACCGTCCCCTTCCAGAGCCTATCCATAATGCTAACAGACGAGGATGCCGTCTTATTTTATTGCAGCTCTTGCTTCAAGAAGCCAGACAATTTCTGTTTTGTTTTTTTTTTGCAAAAGGAACATTAAAAAGCATTAAAATGCTCAGCAGCTTTCAGGCAATTTTTTCCAGTGAAAAAATTGCTCCCCATAGACGGGGCAGGAATGTGGGCTTATGTGATAGGAGAGAGCTCCCCCTGTGTGCTAAAGGCGCTCAGACTGACGTGTGAACATAGCCACTTTTGTACCAGAGAAAGAGATCCCCCAGACTGATGGACGGGCAAGTGAAAATGGCACAACAGGTCTAGAAGACCGTGCAGTTATTGGGAAGTTAAACTTCCTTACCTCTTTCTCAGTGTGCAGATATCTCTACATACATAAGGTGCTGCTTAGGGCTTGATGGTGTCAAAATCCTACCCTGTTGTTTGAAGTTCTACGGAAGGTTTTGACCCTTGAACCCAGGGACTTCAGCCCTGGCTGATGTTGCGCTGTATCTGCTTCTTCAGTCTTAAAAAAAAAGCAGATTTAAAAAAAAAAAATATATAGGACGGCAAGTAATTCTTTCATGAACAGGAAGAGATTAAGATCTGAGAACAAAGCCACAAAGATCCATCATTACCGGATCCATTTGGAATTGAAGTTCACGCTTTGAAACAAGAGAGCCTGGAAAAAGAGATGATGGAGCTAACTCAAGTCCAGTCTTAGAGCCCAGATTTTATCTTAATATTATTGTATCAGTGTTACAGAACAGTAGAGTGGGAGGAGGCATGGAAAGAGGTGAGTGAAACACTTGAGCTGTCCCCCAGACAACAGCAAAGTTCAGAAGTCTAGTACATGAATGGAGCGTGAGACCTCTCTGTCAATGGTTGCATGGGCTTCTCTTCTTGCTTCTCCTGGTGCACCACAAGTACACAGGCACACAGAGGAGGTACTATGGTTGGTCTGAACTCTGACCAACTTCCTGAGTCTCTCCCAGGAGTTGAGAGATACTGGAGAATGATCTTGAAGCAGCTGAAGACAAGCTTGCTCTCCTGGCTGCTGGCCAGATGGAGCACGGAGCCACCGCCACATTACTATCTGACGTGGCTTCTTTTCTTCTATGGACAAATCGAGAGTATTTGACAATGAGCTGCTCTGTTTTGGATTTTTCCATAATTTCTCTTGGTGCTTATGCTAGTTTAAAAATTTGAATGCATATTTAGCACATGGTCCTTATTCAAAATAAACTGTGGCAATGACTGTTGGGGAGAGGGGCAGAATCCTTGAAAGTTAAACATGGAGTAAAGCCAAACAGCTTTGCTTAACAGGTTATGATTTAAAGGTCAGAGAAATCAAATAAAAGAGTCAAGTGGAGACAGAGAATGATAACAAAAAAAGTAGAGGGGAAACACCCACCACAGTGGGGAAAGGATAGGAGACCAAGGAAAAACCTCCAAAGAAAAGATATTTCCATTAAGTTCAGCTTAAATAAACAAAATCAGAGAGCAAAAAGAGATGAAAAATAAGATAAACTAAAAAATCAAAAGGCTGTTATATGATAGTAATTATGGCATTAAGACAAAACAGAGAGATCTGACTTAGACTCTCCTTTTCCATTTCTGTCTGTGGCTGCTATTGCCTGTTCTATAGAGCCAGGATTACTGTTTTCCTTGGTTTAATTTTGAAAAGGCTGGTTTTTGCTCTATAATGGAATCAGGACATTTTTTGAAGTCTCTCCTAAAATGCCTGTGGGACAAAAAACCCCCCTATTTCTCACAGAAGTCCACTAAGAACATATAGGTTACTCTGTAGTGGTGGACTCACAGTTATATAAAAATGAAATATTTCTTTGTTCTTGAGGGCAATCACCATGCAGTTTGACTTCTACAAGATAGTAACTGTTTCTGCCAACACAACTGGCAGATTGTCAGATGATCAGAACATCGTCTGGCAGAAGATAATAAAAAAATTAGCAAAAGCATAGTTTTGTGGTGTGAAAGAAGGCAAAAGGAGAATAATATTGTTGTCATCTTTAAGATAAGTGGGGAAGACTATCAACTAGAAATGCTGGTTGCGTTTATCAGTTTTAGCATTTTGTTGCCTTCCGCAATATAAAATGATTAGCACCAAGGCTAAAGCACTATATCCTACAGACCATTTAAGTCATCCTAATCATCCTGGTCCTGAAGATTGACTCTATCAGGTTGCCTGTGGGCTTTTTTTCCTTTGGGCTTCTCTTTTAACAAGTACTTTTCTGAGCAACTCTTTTCTCTTACTGAGCTTTGCTTGACTTGTCTGGAAGGATCATGTACTTTCCCTGGTACACAGCTGGCGACAAGCACTCAATACAGAGTAGTCAGGAAAAAAATAAAAATAAAAAAATCAGGTAACATCCTGAAAGCTTTCATTTCATTTGGAAAAAAATTCAGTTGATGTCAGTAGAAATTTTGACGAAATAATCCTGCCTTTCATATATGCCCCTTAGTATATTCTCTCCTACAGTCTAAATGTCATCAGATCCCTTCAAAAAGGGGATTGTAAAGGCACAACTGTTTAGTTCTTGGCACATTATTTCAAAACACGCTAAGAGAGATAAGCCCTTATTAGTGTTTTGATTAAATCACCCTCATTTAATAGATAGATCCGCAGCTAACAAGCATTACCACTAACAACCAAAATATTTATCACTAGCAAATATCCAACAGGTTATTTGTCTGCTACTTTTGTTCACCAGTGAGACTGAATAAACAACAGAATTGAGCAATACTCTCTTAGCAATTACTCCATCTACTGTTAGAGTACCTCAATAAGTATTTTAATATCGGTTATCTTAACTTTCCCTACCAATGTGTCCGTAAAATCCCTGCTCAACATTTGTATGTTGTGTCCCACTGTTGGTTTTTTTTTAATTACTACCAGTATTAAAAATCTTAGGACTTCTTTTCCTGCACAGACTTTGTTTTGCATACATTACAATACTTGAATGTCAACCTCAAGTGCTTAAAATAAATCAAGCTTTGTGTAGTGAAATAGTGACTGTTTTAAATATATGGACATCCTTCATCCAGCAGTTCAGGTCTGAGTCTCTGCCTCTCTTGTGACCTCTGGCACTTTCAACCAGAAAACACTAACACTCTGAGTAAGTGCGTTATTCAAAGCCAGCCAAAACATCCTCGGTGTTGTAAAATCTATGCTATCATTTTTTACTTCTGATAAATCAACTTGACTGTTGTAAATTTAGCTGGAATGCGGCATGCCTCAAATGTGGCCTTTTACCAGGATGTGGTGAGCTCAGGGTCCCTGTATGTTTGTTTTCTTCTGCTTTTCTTAATTCCATACATTTATATTGGGATCTGAAAGGGTAACAGCTGTTTTTCTTATAGTTTCATAAACATGAAATAATTAAAAGGTTAAAAAACCCCTTTTCTTAAAATAAGCATCTCCTCTTCCAAATACATACAGCTAAACATTGTGTGTGTATATATATATACTTATATATACCTAGACAGTAAGGCAGCACATTCAAATATATTCCATGTTAAAATAATGAACATAGCTGAAATAGATACATTCCAATAGCATTATGAGAAATTTCCGAATAGGGAGCATTTAGTATTTGTAAAATGCATAACCAATTTCTTGGTTAATGTGATACAGCTTCTGCAACAGGGTCTGACACTAAATAGCTCTGCAAATCGGTTCTCCCCCAAGAGAAGAAGCCACAAGATGTCGCTAGGATTCAAATAACCAGAGCTCCCTGCAGTGGAAGAAGTCAGTAACTCCAGCAGCTCACAAATCCTTTGAATATGACAGTTTGAAGAACGGGGCTTTTGACTTCTATAACCTTTGAAAGGTATTATGTTTCATTTTCTGTGACATATAAATGTCCCAGCAATATTTTTTATTGTTCCTTACGAGTTTTGATGACCATCTTTTAGATTCTCTACCAGTATTTCTGGTTTTCCTTTAAGTCACAACAAGTCAGTAAGACTTTTAATATGAGAAATAATTTGCTTATGAGGGAGTACAATTTAAAAGACCCTTCAGGCAGATGGAGGCAGTATAAGTGTTAAAAAATGACTACTTAGATTTGGTTTGCCCTCACTGTTGGCTGACAAACTTTCTGAGATAAACAATGAACAGAAACCCCCTTATTGACTGCTCATCTAGACTACAGAAGACCCTCAATTAGTATCTACACAGATACACTACTCGTTTACTGACAAGCTATATTGCTCTCTTTGTATAGAATAACCTGATCTAAGAGTTTGGAAAGGTAAACAATGAAAGAGGCATAGAGTACAATCCTGGCCAGACTTTTTCCAGGGTCTGTGCTCTCTTGCTCTGAGCAGAGAGAAAGTCAAGGCGATCTCTTGAGTATTTGTAGGATCTAGGCTTCCGTTAGATGTTACACCACAAATCTGGGTACTGGTGATACAATTTATGGTGATATGATGCCATAGCTGCCATTTATCCCTTCTTAAGATGAGCTGCTTTTTACAAAACAAAAATTCCAACAGATGGAATGTAATAGAACTGTGGCTATTCTTACAGAAGCTCAAGAATAAGTAATTTGGTAATGGTTTGCTTTTGTCTCTGGAGGTAATACCCTTTGTTATTCATGCTACATTCCCATTTGGTTCGATTTTTTTCTCTGAACGTAGAAAAATAAAACTGTAGAAAACTGCTTGGCTCTGGTCAAATCATGTAAGGGGTCAAGGAAGGAAGAAGTGAGTAAGATAAGGAGAAAAATAGGAAAAATGGAAATAAATCAGATGAGGCGTCTAGCTGAGTAAGAGCTCCTAGATCCCGGTCTCTATGGAACTTAATGTAATTTACTGAACTCTCCTGTGAGTGAAGAGTGAAGAAGGTATTAAAACATTTTAGAAAAGAGTGCCCAGAAATCAATCATTTCAGGTTCTGCTATTCTAGTCTCAAAATAATTAAAGTATTGTCCTCTTTACTCCTGCATTGTCCATTGGTTTATTCCTGGTGTATGCTGTTCCTTTCTGTTAAATCAAAGAGAACCAGCGTAATGTGTGTCTCTGGTGTACAAATTTCTTCCTTCCACTAAGGATAATAAATTCCTCATTCTTTTGTGGGTAATGCAACATGGTTTTCATAGAATCCTAGAATGGCTTCAGTTGGAAGGGACCTTTAAAGATCATCTAGTTGCAACCCCCTTGCCACAGACAGGGACATCTCCCACGAGACCCAATTTTAACAAAGCTGGACTGAAATAACATTTTCTTAGTAAGATTTTCCTTAGCTTCAACTGCCAACATGACCGTAAACATTTGCATTTTCTGGTAATTCTCATGCCCAATGCAATATTCTACGTGAAATTTAGTTCACCACAATTCATATCACAACTTGATAGGCAGCTTTGAATAGATGTTTTACTATTATTGTTTTCTAAACAAATGCTGCTACAGAAACAAGCATAAAGCAGCCTGCACTAAGCAACCACCTGGAGGGTTTTGCAAACCCAGACAGCAGTAGTTTCAGCAGTGATCTTTCCTATCAACAGATGGAGACAGAGATAAGTGATTCCACTGGCTAGAACACTTCACTGGGTAGTTTAACCTACTGGTTTTCAGGAAAGATTTGAAAGAGGCTTCTCAAAAGATCTGTAAAAAAAAAAAGTATTCAAACAGGTTACATAAGATGGAAATGTAGATTCATTTCCATCAATATATTCTCTGCAAATAGAGCAGGTTTGTCTCACGGAACGCTTCTATTAAAATCATATTCCTAGACAAAGTTATATATTTTCATCATGGTTGTGAGTAAAACAAGCTGTCATGTTTTTAAATTAAACAGAAACAACTTGATTTTTGGAAAGAGATCAGATAGTACTTGGAGTCCAGGGACTCTTGCTTTGCTTTGTAGGGCAAAGATACATAGAGTAGCTGATAAGAGCAAAACTGGCAAGCTTTGAATGCTGTAATCAAGGATAATTTCTATCGCAGTACAGTTACGCAGTCGGTTGTGGCCCGGGACCACAGGGGGAACGCAGGAGACCCAATTTGCTGGCTGTAGCCAGAGACAGGTGGCATGAGGAGCAACACACAAAGCTGCAAACTGTAGCTTTTCTCCATCACAGATTCTCTAATATTTTGTGTACCAGCAGAACTTGTTCAAGAGCTTGTGCAAATGTTTATAGATAAATACATATATCATATGCAAAATATATGTTTAATAAAATCTCAGTATGTCTGATACCTCAGATTACAGATTGAATGGCTTTAAGAATCACAGGATCTGCAGCTCTGAGGTTTCAACATAAGCAAGACTGAGGTCCCTGCCTTTGGAATTTGCTCCTTCTGGCACTTGGACAGAGAGAACTTTGTTGGCCTTCAAAACATATTGCAAGGCCAGTCATTTTCATCAAGATTTGGCTGCACAGCTCTAAACAAAGACTTATTTTCCTAATCATTGATTTGTTTTCTGATGGACAGTTAATTGGAATAGCACTGACCATTGCGGGCAGTTATAAACTGAAGCATTCTTTTATGTAAAATGCAGTCAATGCCACAGGAATGGGTAGATTAGAAATATTTTCTGAAAACTCACACAAATAATATGGGAATTGACAAGATGGCATATCTGTAGCTGTACTATTAATTGCAAACTGTTCTGTTAAAAGCCAAAGTAGCAAAGCACACAAATTACTCTTGTATTTGTATTACTTTGGTTTCTAAGACCACGGATACCTGTGCACACAGCTGATTTGGGATAAATTACTGGCTTTGCATTTTTGGTGACCTGTAGAAATATGCAGTATCCCCATGCCCCATAAATGAATGGAAGGTATTTTACAAGAATAAAATAATTTTTCGGATTAGAAAAGGAGAAGACTGTTCAAGATGAAAGGGACAACTTGTTTTAACAGACTGATTTTATTCTTAGCTAAAAATTAACTACACACGAGGAGATATCTGTTTAAAATACTACAGATCTGTTCCATGATTTTCCCTTAAAGCTGGGAAGATTAATGGGTATTTGCAAATAGCATCTTTTGTAGAAATTCTGATCCCCTTTTTTCTGTCCTAAACTGGTGGATGATATAACAAGGCAAATCTGAAGGAAGCAGAGCCTGATTAACTGAGAGGAAACTAATAAATATTGCAAATAATCTGAAGGGATATCTCTGGGTTTGGTCAACTGCAATCCATAATTTAAGGGTAGGATAAGGAAAAGAAGATTAACGTTGAATAACATCCTGTAGCCATTAGCAAAGGCTGAATTCCTCAGTAACCTAAACTAAATAGAAACCTAACAGAAGTTCAGCAGCCAGCCAGCAAATACTAGCTTTAGATTCATCCAAAACTTGCTTAAGAGGAAAAAAAAAACCTTTTCATGGACATGATGAGTGACAGCAATGACTGAGGAATTTAGGAACTTTCTTAAAATGTTCCTGGTGTCCTATTTTCATTTCGGATTTACGTAGACAGTTTGTCTTTGGAAATGAGTAAAGACTTTATTTACATACAACAGATAACCCGTTTCTTTGGACGACGCCACTAACAATAAACATTCCTCCTCCCTTGTCTTCTTTAAAATTTGGGGAAAGACGCTTACCCAAAACCTTACATCTTTTTTTTTCCCCGAAAATGTGAAATATCAAATGCTCTAAATGACTGTGAATCTATTAGTACTGCAATAATGTCTATTGCTGATTTAAACTTTGATTTATTTTGACATATATGCTCTGGACAACTACATTAGACACTAGTTCATTTTAATACATGGCTAATTTACCAGCCCTAAAATAAACTGTATTTTGGCATAAGGTGATTTATCTTTTTCTCATCCTTGTCCTTCTTTTTCAGTGCCCTTTACAATGGACTTGAGGAATGTTGGATGGAAACTTCTCCATTGTATGTGGTTCCGTGGCTGAAAATTTTGTGCTTAGTTTCAAGTGGCTGTAATATAAATAGAAGCCACACCACTTTTTTTTATGTGGGATGAAGTATTTTTTATAACTTAAAGCCTGATGATATATTTGAAGAACAAATTAGTCATTCTGCCTGAAGAACTAGTCTGTCTGAGGTATGCCACAAAATTGTTTTCAAATTGTTTACCTGCTGTGGAGTCTACTGGGAGTAAAAATAGATTCTTGATTTAGACTTGGTAATTCCTGTATTACAGTTTAGGTTATTCTCTTGCTTAACTGATCACCACAGAGCTGTGCCGGTACAGAGCAGCCATACAGTCCTTAAGAGTTTATGTCAAACTGAATTGTCATGGTGTATTTCTTCAGCATAGGAAAAGAAGTACATGGAAGTTGTTGCCTAGCTCGGGAGATACAAAAGATGCTATTTAGCATTTATACAGCACTTTTCACAGCATCAGAGAATCGTAGAAAGCTTTGGGCTAGAACAGACTTTGAGGTCTAGACTACATCTAATAGACTACATAACCAAATCTGACCCCTCCTGCCAAGGGCAGGGACATCTTTCACTAGATCAGGTTGCTCAAAGCCCTATCCAACCTGACTTTGAACAATTCCAGTGATGGGGCAGTCACAACTACTCTGGACAACCTGTTTCAGTGTCACACCAACCCACCACATCGCTATCTCTCCAAATTAGAGGCAAAACTTTTACACTCTCAGAGCCTTTTACAAAAATGCCACACTCTCAGAAGTTTTTTAAAGGATCAATAAAACAAACTTCACGTTTTGTAAGCGTGGAAATGAAAACACAAAGATGACTTCCAAAGGTTGGTAGAAAGGCCAGGGGCAGAATTGGGCACCCCCCCACTTTAACTATCAGGCCACATAAAATAAAGTAAGCGAAATGCACCTATCTGCAACCTTTGACCCAGGTTTTCTAGTATGCTAAATATATTTCAGGAGGTGCCCGGATTGGAAAGGTATTTTCGTGAACTGTAGCACATAAATAATGATTATCACGTAATTCATTTCTCTCAAGAACAACAAGAACTATTGCCCTGGTATTCTTTCTGATATCCTCTGGGCAAACACTGGCTGTGACAGTGCTTCTTATTATTTCCATGATGTTTTATACAGATGCAACTGAAAGAAAAGAATGCAAAGCCTGGCTGGATCTCCAGTTACCAGTTTACCGGTAGAACCACAGCAACACTCACACATTTCCATTACATCTGGAGACAACCTCATTGAAACATGAAAAACCTATAAAACCTGTTGGTAAGTTCTTGATTCCTTGTAGTTCAGTGTACGTCTGCACAGTTTCCCAGCCAAATTATTTGAGGAGACTTTGGAGATTAAAATTCTAGAACAAGATTCTCTACTTTACCAACAGAAGTTTCCTACCTGAGGCTGCTGAGTGGCAGTGGGTCTCTGAGGAGATGGTATAGGAGTTTTGGACAACATTTGGTTCATTTTGCTTACGACTAGCTCAGTTATATGTTGCCTGTCTTCGGTCTGGTGCTCACCGATCAGAGGCATTGCACAGTCCATGACCTGTAAAATAAAACAAGACATCACCTATCGATATAGCACTGAAGTAGAACGCCAGCTCATCTCTTTATTTGTTTTTAACAAAAGTCAAACAAGGTTTCTGAAGGTTTTTGTCCCTTGTGTTGTTTTTGTGGCTAACGCGACGGCCATCAGCTGAATTAAAACACGGACGCGCAAACTCAAACTTCAGCTTCCGAGCTATTTGTTGGATTTCTGCTAGGGAAGGCTGGATCCCTATTAATTAATGAACACTTTTAGATAAGATTTTGCTGTTATTAATATCCTTTTTGAAAAGCAGTGTGGCTGCCCGGCAGCTGATGCAAAAAAAGAAGTCAGAATTTCTACAAAGACAGCAGGATATTAGAGAGGCAAATAAAAACGTGCACATTTCCATTATAAATGTGTCAGGTTAAGAGTGTGCAGCAATTATTTGATTCTGCTATTCAGATGAATAAAACTAATAGTGGATTCAGTCACTTCAGTGGGTTATAAGTGTTATTTCTACAGAATGTTTGTTATTTCTCCAGTGTATCTACTTTTAGCACATCTGTATTTATTTCAGGAAAAATAAAAGCGTAACATAATAACCCCAACTATTATTCACAAGGGCCCCGGACGTTCTTTTTTTTTCAACAATCAAAGGATTTAATCCACTTTTGAGAGCCTGCAATGCTTTTTCAATATGCATGAAAGCTATTCTGAAACAGGTGAAGGCACGTCGCCCACAGCCCTGCGTTCTGGTCTTTCTCACAGGTCTGGATCACAAGTGACTGCAATACAAACAATAATTTTAATAATTAATAAGAGGCTGTTGAGGATAAAGCAGTTAGACTCCATTAGCGGTAAGATACGGTATGGATGTCGTCGTATCTGATCCAGTTAGAGCCTTTGTGCAAACTGTGTTGTGTCCACCTAACTTCCAGTTCATCAGAAGCTGTCCAGCTGCCAAATCTCACACAAGACTTCTCACTCGTGTAGGCAAATCCTGCAGTAGACACAGTAATAAGCTGTGCTTGGTGAGAAAGGTGGTGGTGGTGGGTGAAGGAGAGAATCATTAGTAAGGGATCCTCAGGGGTTTTGTACAACTGCAGAAGGATCAGTGAGTTTTATGAGCATTCTAGTACTTCCAAAAATGCACCTTCCTGTATCTCTTTGGCTTCTGAGGTTCCTTCTCTGCTACAAGTAAATGGAACAAGACTGAAAAGGTTCAACAGAGTCAAAAGAGTGCTGGGGGGACTCTTGCTGTAAGTGCTAAGGGCCAGAAAAACACCTTAAACATCCCCCACTCCTCTCCAATCTCTGGCAAACTAGAAGCAGAGCTCTGCTCTTGGGAGGCAGGATGGTTTTGGCTAGAGAGGTTCATTCCCATCTCTTCAGGTGGGCAGTCTGCTGTAGGTTATTGCCTTGAGTTACCAAGCTAGCATAGCCGCAAGGAAGATACTGACATTTTGTGATGAGGCCTGATTCTGCAAGCATTTCCAAGGTGGAAGACTTCTGTTATCTGTAGGTGTGACACAGGGATCGGAAGAACATAAAGCCAGTGCATCTGCACCGTATGGATCCCTCCTGAGCTGGAAGGGATATAGTGGGGACAATGCAACTCTTCTCAATCCATCAATCTACACTGAACACTTTATCACCTTTATAAACCAAGAGCACAGTTTTACCTTCCTTCTTTTACATGTTCAAGCGCTTCTAGGAATCAGACACACAAATTTGATATTGAAAGAGACATAGAGATTTAAAAGAGCATGTATGTTCATTATCACGCCGGTACAAAATCTTTCATCTTGCACTGTAGTTGGGAATGAGCTGTATTACAAAAAATATCACCTAAGCTTGAGGACTTACAAAATACAGGAAGTGCTACAGAAATTTGTACTGAGGCTGGCAACGACTACGTTGTTCTAATGAGATCAATTTTAAACTTCAAAGCTTCATATATTCTTACATATTTACATATTCTTTTTATTATTTTTGTATTTGTTCATCTACAAGAGACATTGGCATTGTGTACTGGCAACCAAAATGTTGGCAGCTTTTTCTGGGATTCTCATATCCAGAATGACTCCTCTAAGCTTCCTCACAGCTAAAAGGCTTTAAAATAACCCTAAAGTAAATAATGAAATAATAATTGAAGTCCAGAGCAAATGTTTCCTAAGAAATGAACTACTGTTTTTCCACTCTTGGGCCACATCAATAGTACTCAAGAACTGCTTAATAATTACACAGAAAGTTGCTATAAAATTTACCATATTTTTAAATAAACATATTTTTTTAGTGTTTTTAATTAATTGAGAAAAAAAATATCGAATCAGTATGAGTTGATCTTTCTGAATGAGTAAAATGTAGGCTTGCTGGTTGTGTGGCTCTTGAAACGCAACATTCTTGTGGATTCACTCAGTTTCTACTGAGTTATTGCTGTTTCTTTGAATTGCTGTAACACTTAAAGATCCAATTCATTTCCTCATGAGCTTTTTCTTGCAAGAACAATGTGCATAATGCCTGGAAGAAGGAGTCAACCATGTGTGCCAGATACTTTATCCAGGGCTTTAAAGTGTTAATGATGGAATGTTAGAATATCTTGATGTCAATGTGAAGGACGTTGGACTTTCGGTTGCCCACTGCAAAACACCCGATTTTTAGAGCGGGAGTTATGTCTGCGTTCTAAAAATCTGCTCCCTTTGAAGGCAGGTAATAATGACAGTTATATTTGCCCAAAACCAGAAGCAACAGTGACATGTTTCGAAAGTGTGCAAAGAAAACCTCACCTTGTTTACCATCCACTTGCATTAAAAAAATTATTTGGAGTGACTGTGAAACAAATTGCCCGAAATAAGGTCCTGCCAAAGGATTAGAGAGGATTAAGATCCGGAGGACTGGGTTTCTATTTTTAAATGCTTCTACAACTGCAAGTTTACATATAAACTTTCTTTAGGAGATGTTGCCATGTTGTTTTCCAGAACACGTGGGAAAAGTGTAGTTCTGCAGCTTAGGATGAAAAAAGAAGCCTCCAAGTGTTGCTGAGAACTTAATGTTCATTTCAGCAGAGAAGATCTTACGTTTTTTGAAGACAGTATTTTCAAGCGCAGCTGCCCTATTCACATATTGAGGCAGATTCAAACACATACAGCATTAAAAAAACACAGTCATTTGTAATCTTGTGCCACTTGGAGAGGTTTTGGATGTGGTTAAAAATCTTGTGTTCGTTGAACACGTACTGTTAGCCAAAGATATGCTGAACCTAATACTGACCAAGTACTGAGAGTCAGATGCCAAGTCCTGAATGATGGTAAGCTACAAAGGCTTCTGGTGCTTTACTGAAGCACAAAGATAGTAAAAAGAGAAAGTCAGGCACCAGATCATCAAGAAAATTATCGACCTCATAGCACAATGTCATTAAATAGCTGAGTACAAGATTACTAAGGTTTAAATGCCATTTAATTACAGGACACCATTCGGTTTAATAACTGATGGGACTTGAGGCAGTGTGGGTGGGTAGAAGTCAGAGGTGGCAAGAGGCTGATGGAGCTCTTACTACTTGCACTGCTGAGCGGGAGTGCAGCTGCACGGCTGCAGAGTCCAGAGCACAGCATTTACACCCAGAGAGGGGGTTACATCTGTGCTCTTAGTAGGTGGTGGCAAAGAAGAGGTTTAGCTTCCCTCTCTGTGTGATTGCTGCTCAGGAATAGAATCATAGCATCACAGAATTATTTAGGTTGGAAAAGACCTTTAAGATCAGCAAGTCCAACCATTAGATGTTAACCTTAATAAAAGAGCACTTCTGTTATTTCTTAGCAAAGAAGTGAAGATCAAGGTGAATATAGGGTGAGCTTTATTGTCTTTTTTGTTTTTCTTTAAGTGAATGCAGTCTACTTTCCTTCCTAGTAAAATAATTAATGACAATTATCAAACTCAGTAATGTTTTATATAAATGCATCTTGAGAATTATAAATATTTTGGGTCCCACTAACTGTTTTAAAACCTGTGAGTGCCTAAGAGGAATGTCATACTGGCATTTCCCCCACTTTTGAGGACTTGACAAAGTTTAAACATACACAAAGCATCCTGTTTATAAATAGTCTATTTACAGCCTGTACTAGTTTTAAAACACCATTTAAAACCAGTCAGGGTTGGGTTTTTTTTTTTAGTACCTTGTTAAGCTATTTAAAACAGCAGGAGTTTCCCACTGAGAGGATTTCATAGAAAAAAAGAAAGATGTGTAATTTATAAAATCAAGTATGTTATTTTCACAGATTCCAGTAAAAACGTGGGGCGCTGAATTACAGTCACTTAATTCATATCATTTCTATCCTTCATTTATATGCATTTCAGTAACCAATTCTATGAGATGAATTTCTCTTATCACCCAGAAACCATATTCTGAAATACACGTAATAGATCTCCATATTAAACAATAAGAGACTGAGTGTACTTATTAACAGCAGGAAGAGAAACTACAACAGCATCTTAAAGTCAAAACAATATGGTGACAAAAAAAACCCATTCATCTTTCAGTGATATGACCTTTTAGTGACTGGTTTGGGTTGGAACAGACCTTCAGAGGTCATCTAGTCCAACCCCACGTAAGCAAGATCTCTTACTTTATGAAGACCAAGCCCAAATGGTACTGGGAAAGATGGAGTTGTGGAGGTTAAAGGAAGGACAAAGGTAAAAAACTCTGTTGATACACTGGAAAAAAAAAAAAAGGTCAGGATGCTGAAATACAAAAGGAAACTGTAGGAACAGACAGAGGGCTTGCAAGTCAGAAGTGCCCAAGAAGTCTGACTGAATAATGACATATGGATTTATTAGGGAAAAAGATCTACAAATTACAGGTAAGCACAGAGGGGAGAGTTTGTTTCATTGTGAATCAGGGTAATTTTGAAGGTCCGTGCTTGAAAGGGTGAGGACTGAGAACAAACATTTACTTTGGTGTGTGAATCCGAGAAGCTGGGCTGTGTTATTGCTATGCTATGCCTGTGTTATTCTTCGGTGATGTTTTTGTGGGACCTGGATGCCTCCAGTTGTGGTGAACATTTTAACTGTAACGGCAGAGGCTGATACAGATTTTAATTTAAGGGTTCTAAGTCTGGGGAAAGTAATTCAAATAAAGAAAAACTAATAGTTTGAGGAGATGATTCAAGATTGAATGGGATGTAAGGAGAGATGGTCTGAGTTCCGAGAAGAAAGGGAGTGATGGGATATGATGTAATCATGGGGCTTTCCCTGAGGTCTCTATAGCAGAGGCAGGAATAATTTGCAATTGCTGATGTAACCACACCTGAGAAGCGGGGAGGGGACAACACAGCAGAAAAATCAGTGGTGATTGCTAGGAAATTTCTACAGCCCCTCCTCCTTGGGTGAGTAACATCTGCCGAAAAAGTAAGAACAGCTGGGAAAGTGAATCAAGCATTCCCAGAGAAAGACACATTTGTATGGTCTTGTTTCAATCTGGAATGAAAACAAACCAAGCAAATTATTTCTATGCCTAATCAAAATCACTGGATGAAGCTGAATTTGTGTGTTGCAAACTCATGCAAATGTAGTAGATTAAAAAAAAAAAAAGAGTGTAAAACTATAGAAAATGCAGTTCATGTATCTGAGAAAAATTCTAGCACTTTGAAGAGACTATGTGAAAGAGATTGGTTTAATCTATAAAATAACAATAAAGTTTACCTGTATTCACTCTCCTATTAATAAATTATGGTTTGTTATCAACAAAATAAAATATTAAGATGGTCACATAAGAAGTACTATTGTTGCTAACGTGACATTTAAAAAATCACAGGTATTTTGACAATGGATACAGTAAGCATAAATATTATGTGAAGAAAATATTAGTGAATAATTATTCTCAGAACAAAACCCAAAATATTCATGTTATTCATGCAAGTCAATAATTATTGCTCTTTTCAAATGAAAAGTAGCGTCCTAGGAAAATATATGTGTCCCTTTCATTAATTATGTCACTAGACACTTCATTTACTTTTCTGTCTAAAAGAACAGCTGATGTCATTATTTCTGGAACAGTGTCTGGAAAATTTCAGTGGATTAAATCAGTTACTTCCAAAATAAAAAAAAAAAAGGCCCAGAAGAGTTCATTGAATAGACTGATTTATTTTTTTCTATCATATGAAGCCCACATATCAAGGAATATATTCATGAACTCAGCACAAATGCATCAGAAACTCAGAAAAAAAAGTTAATTAAAAAGGCTGCTTTTTCTAGTATTGTATCTTCTTAGCCATTTCTTATGAAGTTATACTAAGTCCTATTAGAAAAATATGAATTTTCAGACAGATGTGGTCTTAATTATAACTCAGTTATATCAACAAAAGACTAATTTTAAACTCCTCAATCTTCAAAATTTCTTATAGTACCAGATCATAAATCATGAGAGACTTCTGACTTATCAATTATTACAGCTGGATTTAGTTCCCTCACTAACCTCAATAGAAGATATTCTTCAATGGACAGAAAGTCACTTAAGTATGTAAAAAAATTATGGCCATTATCATTTGCCACTCCTGCACATAATTATGTGTCAAATCACTTGATGTATTCCTTCATGTATTTTAGCCAGTAGCATCCAGGACGCTCAATATGGGAGGACAGAAGTCTGTAGAAGACAGTACTTACTGCTGGTGCTCTATCACTACACCTTACACAGTATATACACCCTGGAGTTGCTGGTATATTTCCTAGTAGTTTGATAGACTGTGGCACCTCCAGAAACGGTGTCAATCACACCAAGACTTCAAAAAAGAAAAAAAAAAATCTGTTTCTTAATTTTTTATATTGGCTTACAGCACCTGAAAACAAATATTCTTTATGAAACCCAGACAGTTTGCATCCTTCTAGGTTATAAACCACTTGGCGGCTAATTTTAATATAGATTAGGGTAAAAATAAGCAAGCAGAAATAAGACACCTGCAGCAGCCACCCACCCATTCAATATGGAGCAAAATTTGGGAGCGTGCCTGTGAGGCCACTTGAAAGGATTCTGTTACATTTGTTCTCTTTCACTGCATTCATCCTCATGATGAATTTTGTTCAGTTTCCCAAAACCATTTTTGGTTTTCCAAAAATGAATCATGAAAGATAATATTCAGTGGAGTCAGAAGCATGAACAATGCACTCAAGTCTCTCTTCCTTCTAGTATTAAATCTACAGAAGTATTAATTTTAAAAAACAAAGATTAAAAGCTCTTCTGTTTCAGAAGTTAAAGTTCATTGGATTTTAATTTGATGTCTATTAGCAATAACTGGTGAGACAGTTAAAAAGCTGTATGTTGTGATGATGTATTAATAAAATTCTTGTTCCTATAACTTGTTTCTGGCACTATGATGCTTGGCAGCTGAGAATTCCAACTGAGGAGAAAAAAAAAAGTCCTAAATAAATAGCTAAGGTTGTTACACAGAATAGTAACTCAGCCTTCCTCCCGATCAAGGGGATAACCCTTCCTTTTTGCTACATGATTCTTTAACTAGTTCATTGCTCCCTAGTAGGAGTTTGGAGATACTTCTTTGGAGAACAGAAGTAAAAGAACCACAAGGTTCTTCTACAGAAGGCAATTTCCTCCAGGGAACATCTTTTAGAAAAAAGTCCAATTGACCTCTTCCAGCACCCATCTATAGAAACCTGTCAAGAATTTGCAACTTCACAGAAAAACTCAGGTTATACTGTATTTATATAATAAGATTTTGATATTTTGTCTTTCCTGTCTTCAGACAAGTTGCTCTGGACTTTTTTTTCCTGTGGATGCACAAGGTACTCCTCGACTGCATAGCAAGAGGGCACAAAGGGACACACCTTTCAAAATTCCCCTGGGAGCAGCTTTTATACTAGTGCAGAAAGATCAATGGTGCCCTAAAAATGTATTCTTTTTATAATGTCTGGGAAATAACAGTAGGCTTTGGCATGTCCAAATGAATAGAAATCTCTAGGGTGGCTCTAGAGATATGAAGATACAAACTACCAGTGGGGAACCGATGCAGATCTATGAAATGGACCCAAATCTAGCACCCAAAGCTGTAAAATATGAGAAGCTGTACTTATACTGCAAATTCTTGGGTTTTTATTACATTGAGACCCACTTGGTCAAAGGAACATGCACATCCCCCGAGCGGGACATCTACAAGAAGCTAACAGGAATAAAGATCTGTGTCTTTCTTTATTTCATAATAAGGCTTATGGAGGTGGATATAAAGTGTTTAGAATGGTACCTCTGTGCCACTAAACAACCTTATGGTTTTTTTCTTTCATTTTAATTCTCCAGTCCTTCCAGATTATTCCTAAACAGTCATTACTCTACTTACACAGCAAGTACTTTGCACAACTTGAATGGCCACGAGGCTTCAAAATAAGAGTAAGTTATTTAAAAATTCTCATCCTTTTAATTAAATATATATAGAAGAGAAACTATATACATATATAGAAGAGAAACTATCAGAGAAACTAAAACAGAAGGGTAAACAGGATGACTAGATCTAACATGAAGAATCAACACATTCTTACCTGCAACATGAGTGTATCGTACTAGATCATAGATAAAGAACCACTTTATAGTGGTATTTTTTAAGAAATAAAGTTAGAACACTTGATTCACGAGACACAATGTTTTACTGATTCTCTAATATCAGCCACTGGTACTATTTGTTGCTCCATGGTTTTGGGAAATAAAAGAAAGCAGAATGTTAAACCGAGGACTGACAAAATGAGCGTCACAAAGCAGTTGAGTGGCTACAAAACTAAAATAACCACATTAGTGGTATAGGCTAAAAAAAGGAAAAGAAAATATCAACTTAATTAATAACTTTCCAGAAATAGTCACAGAAAAAGTCATTTACAAGTCATTGTCTCTAACATTAGAACGGATTTTTGTAAGCAGATGCATCGTTACATGTCATACTCAAACAGCCTGTGTATTTTAAAACTATTGTCTTGGAATAGTCAGGTCCTAAACTCTTGTTGAACACCTTTGTCAAAACATGCACTAGGTACCAAGGAGTTATCCCTGTAAAATGCTACTCTCCCAATCTTATTACAGAAAATCCCTCTGAAGTTACTTTCTGTCTAGAATGCTGAGTATACGGAGGGCACATTAGTAGAATCATAGAATGGTTTGGGTTGGAAGGGACCTGAAAATCATTCTGCTTGCCTTCCCAGGAAGCAGAAACATCCAAGAGACACCCGTGGCTACAGCCAAGCTGTGAAGTAGCACACATGACAAACTATGTGTTCAGGAATTTCCTTTGTACGGTACCAGCAGAAGTCAGAGCAGGCTGTTTTCAGAAAGAGCAAAAAGCTGTCCCCCCGTCCCCCCTGCCTCTTTCAAATCTCAGCCACATTTCATTGGGTAAAGCACGACAGCTTTCCCAGGAACATCAGGGTGCGGTGGACGGGAAGGACTGCGCTGTATGAAGGAGCAAACTGAGGAGGTTTAGTAGGGAATCCTACATTTTATGCTACGGTGGGGTTTGATACAAGACACAGTAAGTTCTGATTTGGCCAAGCAGACTAAGAAAGAGGATTTCTTGAAATCTTTCTCAGCGTCTCAGGAGGTAGTGATTAATTCTGTTTGTTTTGCTGAAGATTTAATGCTTCAGGCTGCTCAGTGCCTTAAAGTGCTACTGATTGATCTGGGAATTATCTGCAGTTGCAAATGTGATAAATAAATTTGTGAAAATACACGGAGCTACTTAACACTGTGACTAACCAAAAAATTTCTACTCCTGCCGAGTTTTTCTCTTATAAATGGATACAAATAACTAGAAAAGGTCAATCCATAATCTGCAGATTACTCTCCTAGCATAGAAAAAGTACTCTTCACTTTGCTTTGGCAAACATCAACCTTTTTTGGAGCGGGGAGGTGCTAAAGATCCTTGCCTATCTCCTGAATAAACTTCTAAGAACATGGAAGATGCTGAAGAAACCCTGAATTATGTGACAGGCAAGTGTTCTGTGGCTAGACAAAGTTATATTTATCCATAATAAACTTAAGGTCAATGAAAACCTTAAGCTTTTCAAAATAACCTACAGCAGAAACTTTTGATTCACGAGGCATCAGATCTTAAAGGTAAGACTTAGGCTAGAAAAAAGCAAAAATGTTTCCACTTCATTCTTAATTTCCCTTTCCATGTAAAGGTATAATTTGGCTGGGGTTCCCATGGGATAGTGCTATCTATAAACCTTCCAGGAAAAACTGCTCAGCCTGCTCAGGAAAGAAATCATAAGGTCTGGGAAAAGATGATATCCACATTTGGTTTTGTTTTGTAGTTTGTGTACATTTCCTCAAACACTACAAGACATTACCATATATATGGTTACACCTTCCAGCAAGTGTTGCCACTAACTTGGACATGTGGCTTCGTATCATGATTTCAATGTTGCTCAAAAATACACAGCCTTTCCTGAAACACAAATAAGCCGATGGATGTGTAACTACCCAAAATGTTCTTTACTTAGCCGTTTGTGATATATAAAAACATACATTGAAAAGAGTGGGATTACTTACCTCAAAAATATAATCTTTTCCATCCTTTCCATGTACAGCTTTAACAGCACAGATGTCCAAACCACCAAATATTTCAGAGCAGGTGTCAACCCAAAGCTTGTACCTGTTTCAGAAAAGTAATTTTTCTCTGTGAGTATCTCATCAGGCTCCTGTTTTTTTATAGGCTTAACCTAATAATTTTGTTTTACATAATGTTAGCTCTAAATTCAGAATTTTCACTATATTGTCAGTTTTACCAAATTCGTATTTCCCAGGATAGTAGCTCAAAGATACTGGCCTGATTACTTTTCCCAGCAGAATCCAGAAAAGCTGTGGCTCTGACCTAGTATTATGCTGGATTCTGTCCCAGTTTCTACCGGTCCACGCATGTGCCTGCTCTAAACTGTGAGTAAGCTGAAGGTAAGATACACTGGAACACAAACAGCATTTAGCTGTACCCCACCCTGCACCTCCAGTGCCCTTATGCTCACACAGCTCGCTCGTTGGGTCTCTACTTGCTGTGAGAACTTCACAGAAGGGGGATTCATCATCTGACCAGGTTTTGTGGCATTGGTGATGCCAAGAGGTTTTAGAAAGTAGGGAACAGGGCTTCTGTTTTCCTGTGTGACAACCTTCTTGCCTGTTACGCTTGGTCGTGTACTTAATTATGGACGGGTTTTATTTTTTTACCAAGTGGAATGAGAGTCTCCATTTAAATCAGAGACCCAGCTGTATTCCAAAGTAGCAATGGTAACTTCAAATGCACATCACTGAACAAGGCAAAAGAAAAATTATGACAAAATAACCCTTAAGATGATGCACGAGAAACAGGCGTATGACACAAGAGAAAAGTTACGTAGCATTCAGACAAGGATAACATTCTTCAAGCAGGGCTATCGACAACTACAGGAAAATCAACCTGAAATTTAAAGAATTCTGAGGAATTCTATAACTCCTAAAAGAGGCTAGTGCATCATACAGCACGGAACACAAGAACATTTCATTTCCAACCTCACGGTAAGAAATGCAGACTGAGGAACGGGCAGTTACCTCATTTTACATGCAGTAATCTGATTTATTTTTCTTGCACAGAGAGCTTTATCCACCCTACGAATAGAGAGATTATCTGACTAACAAGGGAATGAAGTAGAAGAAGAATGAGGCCATTTCTGTGATCAAGTACAGAACTGCTAGTGACATCACAGTGGGCCAGAACACTTTGCTGCGAGGGTTCTGAGGTGCCATAAGCTGTGTGTATTTGCTCAGCGGCCAGAATTAACTCATTAGACCCAAACCAGCACCGAGGCCATTAATTAACTAATAGCATAGCTGTGCAGGGACACCAGGAAGTGATGATCTTGAAAGGTTATAAATGCAGGTATCGCTTCCACCAACTGAAGGATGTGTTTTGCTTAAACCCCCCCCAGTTTCAAAGCAGCCATTTATAATTTTTCTCTTTTTTTTTTCCTCTCTCATTAGTTAGCATTTGAGTATAAATGAGAGCTACTTCCTTTTACAGACCCTCTGCTGATCCAGCCGCCGAGCCACGATGATAGCTTTGCCACATCGCAGTATTTTCCATTGAAAAAAAAAATGATGTAAGAAACGTAGCATTTGACTTCACTGTGGGATCAAAGGAGAGTTGTTGCTGGGCTGAGGGCCTTATTCATATAGAAATCTCTTCAGTAACAGCAGCCTTTCCAAGCAAACTTATTAAGTCACATTCTCTGTATTTTCTTGTCTTGTCTGTTCCAGTGGAAAAGTTTTTCTTTTAAGCAGAATACAAAGAAATTGATACAACTCTTTGAAAAAATCCTGATGGTAATATTTTAGCTATGAAAATATTATTTTTTTTTCCTGTGAGAAACATGTTTTTTGTCCAAAACGAAAGGCTATTTTGGATGCTTGACAATTTCAACATCTGTGGATGCACTGACTGGCTGGACTGCTTGCATGCACTTGCTTGTAAATAACCTTCTTTTATTTTTTTAATCTGTAATATACCAATGTGCATTTTAGAAAGCTGTGAGGACTTCAAAACTTGTCTTTAACAGCAAATATCTGCACTTCATATGAAAAAAAAATGAAGAAATTTTCTTTAAAATGCTGAAATATCCATCAGCTCTATGGAAGTATTTTTAATAGCCTATCTTCTGCCAACAAACACAGAGCTGGAAAAATATAGTTACATTTGGAACAAGAGGTCTCGGATGGACTAGCCTGTAGTGTTTTAAACCCAAGGTAGGTTTGACAAGAAGTCACAGTTGTTCTACTCCCAGAGCCAATATAGTCTGCAGCAGCCTCAGTACTGACAGATTAAATAAAGCATAAAGTTCCTCAGGCGTCCAACGTGAACTATCTGGTGTGCCCGACAAAGCGTGCACAGTTAGCCTAGGTCTCTATTCTTCTGGCCCTACCTGGGAAGCGGCGCCTCTCTGAAACAGAGAGGTCACTACGAACGTGAAACATTGAAATGTGCTCCTTCTCCGCCTCATCACGACCCCTTCCTGGGCCACATTCCTCTCTTTCCTAAATTTCCAGACTACGATTTGTATTCAGTCAACAATGTCAATTCAGGCAGTGCTTTCAGAACACTTCTGCCTAACTCATGAGCTGTGCTACAAATGAAATGCACACACATCAGATCTGATCGCTCTGGGTACGGCGCTAAACTACCTCAACTTCTAGGAAAACTTCACGTTTCCCTTCTCTTCTTTGCTCCGCTTTGTGGGTCACCAAACCAAAAGTGGGACTAGGGGACACAGGCCCCTTTCTACATCTGTCTTCAACAGCACAAAAGAAATTTTGCTTTGTTGGTGAGTGGTTTTTTTAAATGGGAAAATACCTAATTATCTTACGTTCCAAAACAGAAGCGGAAGCAGAGCATGCAGAGCACTTACAGCGAGGCAGCCGCGCAAGGTGGGCAGCTCATACTCGCAACCACACTTGATATCATTCAGCTTTCCCCACGGCACAACTCCAGTGCCGGGGTTTTTACAGAGGAACAGCTCATGGACGGTAATTACACACGCTCAAGCACACTCCTCCTCCTCCCTCACAGTGAAACCATAACCTCAGTTGCTGAAGGAAGGTGGGAGGGGAATGAGAAGGAGAAAATCCTGTGGCTCCACTCCATCCCCAGAGGGGAGATCAGTGAGGACACAGTCTAGACAGGGGTTGGATGGCAGGGAGTTGCAATTCCCCTCTTACTTGTTTTCACCTTTCCCAGGGCAGGCAATGGTTCAGTTCCAGTGTCTCCCTCAGCTCGTAAGAGAGACCAAGCTGTAGGTTCCCGACTTTAAAAAACAAACACACACGAAAAGACCACTAGAAAAAGACCACTGTTGAACTTGAAAAAACCTTTTAAATTACACTTTTATTGTACAGACTTCTTTTTTTCAGCTTCCACTGGTGGCAACTTTCAGAGAAGCTGAACAAAAGAAAATTTATAGCCATCCAAAAGCCTCATGGACCTATTTCACAGGGAAAAGAGGTCTCTGTTGTGGAGGAACCTGAAGCAAACGAGCAGTAGTGAGAGAAGAGTTCGGTCAATAGAAGCCCTGAGCTTCAAAATGGTATTGCAGGGAGAATGTTTTTGACTGGATTGCAAAAAGTATCCAGCATAAGGATGGGAGAGAAAAAGAAAAGCAGAGTAAACTGAAGCACAGAGCTGGAACGATGACACAAGGGAAATAAGCTTCAGTATATCCCAGTAACTGAGTAAAAAGCCTCACAGTACAGTTTAGTGGAAATTTCAAAAATGAAAAACAATCCATTTAGCAGCATTGAAAGTAGAAAAGAGAAATATGACTTGAACAGGCAAAGTTAAGACCAGATTGCTTGGTTATAATAGATGATGTAGGAGAAAGGTTTAAAACACTGTGGTGTAGGCTAAGAATGTTGGGTAAAGGAGGGCAAATGAACCAGAGGAAATGTGCGTCAGGTTGAATTTGGAAAAGGGGATTTTCTGAAGGGAATTCCTAGGTGCAGATATGGATGTAGGAACCCAAGGGTGCAAGCCAGCACTCAAGGCTGGTACTTAGAGCTTGAGTATTTAACTCTGAGACAAGTCACATGGAACTCTTGCCTCATGTTCTTCCATCTAATTAAAAGATTTATTTTTTTTCCAAAATTGAATGGGAGACACGCATTTGCTGTGAATTGCATATCAACAAAGATATAGATAAAAAAAATTAAAATCATTTAAAATAAAATCCTATTAATTTTTTTTAATTACCTTTTACATGAGACTCTACTTACTTATCTGACATAGCAATTTGTTCCAACATTGCAGAGCCCGTGTTTGTCTTCCAGTTTCCGGATATGGAAGTTCTCCTGAAAGGGGGAAAGTGTTACAAAGACAGGCAGTGGTTTTAGATTTTCAATTATCTCATCAATTCCTCTGATTTTCACATGAATAGCTGCATTTACACCTTTTTTCTTATCTGGCAGCTTATAATAGAACATCTAAAATGCGAAGAATTCTACGAGGCACTGCCATTGTCAGGAATACTCACTTCACCTTAGGCAAAATTTCTGTTCCCCATTTATTCATTCCAGACTTTTAAAAATAAAACCTGCTCTGATGAAGTGAAAGTGTTACTGTAAGCTGTAAATGGATTGAACAACCCATAACATGCCATTACTGCAAACGTCAGAAACTGAAGCTTCAGCTTCTCATTTCAAATCATACCACTGCAGGATTAGGTCCCAATATTTGAAATCAAGGTATCTATGTTTTTAACATCTCTGAAGTGATCTCAGATCTCTTTTAGAGCTGGGTTTTGGTTTCTCCTCCAGGTCTCACTCTTTGCTAATTTACTAACACAATCTAAACAGAGTATACCATCTTTTAGTTAATCTCTAAGAAAAAAAAATAAATCATGTAAAGTTTTTTTCTCCTCAGACCTTAGGACCGATACCATGACTGAGAAAATCACTGTTTTCTGAAACCTAAATGCTATCCTGGGAATAGGCTAAGGATACAAATTATGAAGTGTTTCCAGTTAGTAAAATAATAGGAACATCTGCAATGTATTAAAAGTATATTGGGCAGCAGCTACAGTTTGCTCTCCAGTTTTCTATTAACCTAATTACAAGGGTCAGTAGCAATTGGGAGTGGGGGAATGTTGACTTTTCTATAGGAGTCTCCTAATATTTGCTGAATTTTAAAGCATAAAGTTCTTCTAAGATGCCATGTTCTTTGTTGATGTGGGAGAAGCTAGTGAAATGGGAATGTGCATGTTGAGTGCTGGGTGTAAGGTAACTTTGCCCAGTAATAAGGCTATTTTGTGATTTCTGTTTCAATTTTTTTATAAATGTGTCTACTAACAAATTAAAAATGTAAAGTTCATTATTACTCTACACACATCAGAAAGGTAATTCTCACCAAACCACAATTCAAATCTATTGCAGGCTTCTCATAGGCATTCATTAGCACAGAGTATTTCTGGTGTCTTTTGGGAAGCAAAATGTGATCAAATCGGAAAAAATAAAAAGTTCAAAAAATCCTGAAGGCTTTTAGGAAGTATTAGCTCAAGACCTTCAGCTGCACTGATGTAATCTCGGCACTACTGACTAGAGAGGAAAAGATGGTTTGCTCTAAGCCACGCTTTCATGCTACGGTGTGGAAGGTCCCCGTTGAACCTGAAGAAGGTTTATGACTGGATGTGTGGCTGGCCCTAACAACGCTGAAGGGACCAGAGGAGGGCTACGAGCAACGCCGTGAACACAGAGCTAACTGCCGTAACCTCAGTAGCTTGTGGGCTGGAGCCATCGACGCTATGCTTGGGACACAGAACAACTCAAAAATGACAGGGGTTCCATTAGATCGTGGTTAAGTGATTCAAAAGTACCTGACCAGACCACCTGGCACTTTAAACCTTAGAAATGATATCTGTTGTTCACACAGAACCTCCTCTACTGAAATATGAAGGGTCCCCACTCTTCTTCACTTCTGTTCTGATAACTGCCAAGGCTCTTTCACATCGTTATTTCCTCCTCTTTTGCTAAATACTGAATAAGATAGAAAATAACTCCTAACATGCTTTACACTTAGGCTTAACAGGTTTTCACTTGATTTGGTCTTTGCAAAGAAAGATGAACTAGTTTAAAATTGGGAGAAAAAGAACTATGTTTAGTACAAACAATTCAGAGCAACTTGAGCTTTCCCTTTTTCAATACCCTTCTGCTTTATTTAGTACCATTCAAAGTAAGAAATCCAAATTGGGGGCATAGGGACTCGTCAGCAGAAAAATCCGTAGAAATGTCTACGCACAATTCTCATGTAGGTAGCCTGCTCGGTGGTTGGATTCTACAGCACTGTCTTTCTTTGGTTGAATGTTAAATTATGGATTCAGAGTGTTGTTTTTAGAGAGGAGAATTCAATGTAGTGTTTTTGCCGTTCTGTTTTTCTTCATTGTGTGTGACCCTTTTAACTCTATTTCCTTGAAGTCAGATGAATTCTGTAACAGTACCAAGTGTAGTTAAGTATGTGTCACAAAGCTGTGGTATTTGGAGGGATCCAATGCTGCGTTTTGGCTATAATCTCTACTGACAGATGATAAGCACCAGCATTTCGTGACTCACGGATCCACTTATACCACAATTTCCCACAGAATTATGAAACTGAAGCTCTTCATAATTCTCTTTAAAACTACAAAAACAAATGTTCAGCTGGTATTTTTTTTGTGGTGGCTCTCTAAGTACTCTGTTCCTGTGTCACAGAACAAAATGAGAACCAGCTGTAAAACAATATTCTACTGACATCATGTATATGTATACACATGAAGAATTCTTCAGACATTGGGTAAATCTTCTCCTATTCACGATGCTTTGTAACACTGGATCGGTATTTCATTTTTTGTGTGATTTAACTGTATGAAAGAATCTAGAGAAAAAAATGCTTGCTAGGCTTTTAGCATTTGGATGAACCCATAGTTTCAGAGTAGAAACTTAAAAATAAATAAAAGGTAGGAGGAACAGGCTGTCATTTTAACCTTTTTTTTGCTGTCCCTCAGGCCAACTGCTTCTTCTGTGAAAAAGAAACATTTATGTTTGAAAGTGATAAAGTTACCATGGCTGACTCTTCCAAAACTGTTCTCAACACCGAACAGCATTTAAATTTTAAGTCAAAGAAATAAACATAGGGCTCTCTCCTATGAAATCTAGTGGCGCAATTTCTACCATAGGCAATGAGCCATCAAGTTACAACTCCTGCATTTGACTGCTGGTATCTGGTGGTGTGGCCTGACCATTAAGAATCGGGCCTTACTCCTAAGACTCTGCCACTTGGGAGCTGTAAAGCAAGAGAGAAATCAACTCTGTTTACTATAAACAAAAGAGGGGGAGAGAGATGGGTACTACAACCTGGGAAAGCAACAATAAGAAAGAAAGGTCCTATCCCAGCCCTACAGAGGCAGGAGTTGTATAAAAAGGTCTGAGACAGAGAAAGAAGGCTGACTGGTGACTGGAGGTAGAGGGAGAACAAGACTGAGCAGAGTAAAAGGGGCAAGGGAGAACCTGGGGCAGTAGAAAAAGGTTAGGCATAAGGGATAAGGACTAAGAGACGGCAAGGTAGAAGTGGTCTGGGAAAGCGGTGGGACTGGACCAAGATACAGGTAGGAGAGAGGTGACCTCGGGTCTAGGAATATGGTGCTATCAGAAAAAGCAGAATGGATGTCTCCAGATACGGGGCTAATGCCAGGAAAAGCCATCAGTCTGGAACACCAACGTAAGACAAACAAGCAGAATGGGAATTAGCTTTCCTGGAAAAGCCAGGGGCTGTATTATTCAGAAGCATTTACGATTCTTATTGCCTGTAGGGAGAGCTGGGGTAGGCCCAACACACGTGAAATCCTGTAGGGAGCTTAATGTACAGAGTTTCTGTCCCGCATCACCAAGAACAACGAGAGACACCAACAAAGGAAACCTCTCAAGCCTCACAAGCTACGACTGTTCTGCCTTGGTTGCTGTGTACAACTCAAATTCTCAACACATGGCTTTAGCAAAATTTAGATAGTTCTGGTTTCAAAATAAAGCAATGTCAACCCTGTCTTCAATATTAGAAAACATTTTACACATTTTCTTTACGCCAGGTCCGACTTTTGCTTTTCTTAGTATTTCTGGTGTGCTTGGAGTTGAATTGTTTTTACTGATAAAGGCCTTGACTGCACCTTACAAACACCAACACGGGAGAAATCTCTTATTCCCTCAGTATTCCAGGAGTCCCTAGAGAAATATCTTTGCATGTTTATGTAGGTGTGCATATGTAAATGCTTATGTCTATTTTTAACTGTATTTTGTTATATTTTCCTGCCTCAGAATTGTAAGCATGAGGGAACAGACACACGAGATGATCTAACTTGTCTTGAAAGCATGAAGGAAATTGCATTGTCAGATTACCTTGCTTTATAATTGAAATAAGAGTAAAAATACACAAAACTACAGTTACTGTAGCTCGACTACTACATAATACCCTGTTTTGTTGCTCTAACTTAACATCTGTGAAACTGAAACATCCTTTAAGCCTCTTGTATAGTCAGGATCTTTAAACAAACACCTGGATTCAAAAATTAGAGATTTTCATCCATATATGAGAAAACCACTGCAAGATCAGAATTTTTCTTATGTGTATAAAGTTAAAAGGAGAGTACTTGGTTCCATGGGACTGTCATGATTCAGTTTTGTGTGAATGAATGCGCACTATCCTTAGAGGGAGAAGAAAACCTGACCCTAAGTTGCTGAAAAGATACAAAGGAATCTGATTTAACAAGTCCTCTATAAAAACAAATCCCCTTCCGACTCTTCCTTTCTTTAAATGAAAAAATAAACCAAAGGTTAGCAGGGAAACCACTCTGGCAGGCTCACCCCTTGTCTTATTCTCCTCTCAGTCATAATCAACTTAAAACAAAAAAGATCTTGACAAATCCAAAAAGTCTAAAACACTGTCTTTCCAGAGAGTATGACAATGGAGTCACCACATCAGCTCAGAGACTCATCCACCAGGCTTAATCTCACTGATGCTTATCACTTTTGAAACAAAAGGAGGAAAGAAGATAAGGTTTTGGCTCACATGTATGCTTTGTAGTTACTGCCTATCTTTTGGATCCTGATGTCATATTTGGAGTCTATGAAGGGTTCAGTAGTGGCGTAGGTCTGAGTAAGTGCTACCACGCTGGCTATGTCCTGAAAATCGTAGTGGTTGTCTACCTTGATCTGTAGTCATCATACCACAAGTAAACAGCAAATACAAAAGAAAAAAGAGCAATTAGGAATAAAATGTAGAATTCAGAAGCAAATGGCATTCATGAAAAGTATGGGTTTTGACAGCATCAGTTTATAAAAAAAGTATCGGATATTTGATCAGATATCTAGATTCTATAACATTTCTGCATATATTTTTTTTTTTCCTATAACATTCCTGTATCTATTTTTCCAGGCAAATTATTACCTGTTCATTTGTAGAAAGCAATTTGCAGACAGTGGAATTTTATTTAGTTTTTCTTCTCCCTTTTTTTTCTCCTTACTCTTTTTTTATTTTAAGTGGTGATTGTTAATTTTAAATCTTAAGAATTTTTCAAGATGTGATGATACTCAACACTAATTTACACGGAATTTTTGTTGGTTCTGTAAATTGCTCACGTAACTGAACGTGTACGGAGCCCACCGTGCACTATCATATCATATATCTCCCAGGAGGGGGAGATGAAGGGTCATGACATAGTGATGTGTGGGCATTCTCATGAGGTACAGAGGGTTAGCTCAAGCCAGCAGAACCCATTTTTCTCATTTTCCCCACTTCTCTGCAGGAGTCAGGCTTTTGAGGAGTAGTATTCCCCAGGTGTGGAGCACTGTGCAAAGGAGGTGAACAGTACTAACCTCATCATCTTTAACATCTTGAAATAAGAGAGAGTTGGAAAACTGGGGAATATTGATTGAGGAAGAGAGGGAGAAGGAGACTTTGGAGGCCAGATGGAGGCCAGAGGCATTACTTTTGCACAGGGAGGGCACATCTCTATGGGTGACTTAAAGGAAGGTGGCTGAAGTGGGAAGAGAAAGTGACTCAGAAGAGAGGGCTGCTAGAAAATGGGAGGGGGAAATGACCCAAAGTACCTTTCAAGAATGGTGAGGAATGGAGGCAGGCATTAGTATTTCTCCTGTTATCTAATATTAGGAGAGTTTACAACTCTTTGCAAGCCCAGCGTCTTGTTTGCTTCCACCTGGTACTGAAAAGGGAACCGGTGGACCCGAGTGCCACAGCGGGCAGATAGGACTTGCACAGTAAATGGAGTCTGGCGAAGCTAAAAGAAGTCAGAAGGCCCAAGTATTTGCTCTAGACTCTCCGATGGAGAACAATGCAGAGCAATTTGCCCTTTGAGAGCCACAAAACCAGACACAATGGTTGGTTTCAACTCAGTTTCTGAGTTTTACCTCCCTTTTCTATAAATGAGAGGCAGTGAATACTGAAAGTATAATATCAACAGTCTAATACTTTCACATATGCAATCCACAGAAAACTGCCGTTTCAGTAATCAGTGGTTAATTGAGCTCTCAATTGGCTGCTGGATTTCCACTGACTTACTAAGTATGAAATAAAGCAAAACAGTCAGAGGCAAAAGAACATAACATACAGTACAACTTGCATAACTGCTGAATAAAATACAATTAAATCGGTTTTCTATTTCTTTTGCTAATGGCAAATATTATGTTCATGGAGATTCAAGATGATAAATGTAACTATTCTCTGATGATCTGTTTGAAAATCTAAAACACTGAAGAGTTTTCAGTGAAAGTGGCTAACCTGTAATGACTCCAAAGTTTCACCAATATCAATGAAAATGGGATTTAAAACACATCCCATCAAACCATCATTGTGAGATAAGTGATATCAAAACAACTGTACTCACCACTGAAATGCAATTACTTTGGAGAAAGAAAGCAGCAGTTATATAGTGGTATGAAACAATCACAGAGAGTACATTAAGATAGGAAATGAATAAAAGTTCAGTATTAAGCTGAAACTAATAAAGAACCAAGGCACAACCTTCCTATACTCCCAGGTCCACAAAGTTGGGATTGTGCAAACAGATCTTGACTCTTAAATAGTTTCCCTGCAGCCAACAAAATTAATAAATCAGGCCTTGCTTCGAGAAAGCATCTCAGCACCTTTCAAAGGACGTCCTGCTTAGAACAAGACGTGAACTGAAAAGGCATCCATGTGAAAATATATGGTGTATTTTAATATTTTCCTAAAGAGAGATGCTTTCTTGAATAATACACAAGCAGAGATTTGCAAGGGTAGGGCTCTGAGGACGAATTTGGACTGTGCAAAGTTAAAATATCCAGGAAACGGAAGAACATGCACGTTATGGTACAGAAACACCAGGTTCCTAACATGCAGTAAGTAGCATCGGCACCTTTCCCATGCCTGAATGAGCGTGTCCGATCTTCACGACAACGGGAAATGTCGGCATTGTTAGCTGAGGGGGGAAATAATAAGAAAGACAGATTAGCAAGAGCAACTGTCAGTTAAATGGTTAAACTGTTGAAAATGATGAAAAGTTTTAATGAAAATTAAATTTAAGCACGACCACGATGCAGGCCAAGGTATTCTTGCCGTGCGGTTATTCCTCCAGGTAAGGCCACGTGTTCCGATGAGTTCCTGCCTATGCTTTCTGGGTGCTGTAGTATTCCCAACAGATACAATCAAAGCACTTCTGTCTTAACTTTCTCGTATGTCTGTCTTTGGACTTCACTTTTTAACCTGAACTTCTGCCGTGTCCTAGTTTATGTTTTGCCACTGTGTTTTCTGACCCATAAACTCACACTCTCCAAGTTAACAACCATTAACGATGCCAAATTAATCACCATTTTCCTTTCCCCCTTGTTTTCCATTATTTAGCAAGGCTGTTAATCCTTTTTGTGGCCACTTACGAAAGCAATGATGTCTAATTCACCCCTTTCTTTAGGCAGATTCTAGTTTCTGTTACAGAATACAGGGAAGGTTCCAGCTTCTGCATAAAATACAAGTAATAATTCAGTCATTAATTAGGAAATCAAATATACAGAAACATATGAATGTGCTTTCTTCAATGAAATTATAATGGTTCTGTCTCTTAGAAATCTCTGTGAGTAACCAGTTGTACTTCCATCATTCATTTGAAGAGTTTTTAAGTCTCCCAGTCATGGGTACAGCTGGCACTTCTTTGTCTTTTTCTTCCACCTAAAATGCAGGTATATTGAACCTCTACCAACGAAGTGTAAATATACACACTTAGTACAATATGATCATAGCTAGAAATAAAAACCTGAACACTCTCAACATGTAATTAAACTGGGCAGCAGCAGGACAGTAAGTGCTACGGGGTCTGAAACCTTT
The DNA here is from genome assembly GCA_013396935.1 of Baryphthengus martii. NCBI lineage: Eukaryota > Metazoa > Chordata > Aves > Coraciiformes > Momotidae > Baryphthengus > Baryphthengus martii. The sequence goes on from VWZK01011290.1 coordinate 159,557, forward strand.
ATTTAGTACCAAACTTTAACACAGTAAATACAAAGAAAGGCAAAGTCGATGCTTTAAAAATAAACTAAGAATTCTTAGAGATTTTCCTAATAAATTTGGAAATCTTTCCATTCTTTCCAAATTATTTTCCAAATAAATTTTCCAAAGCTTTCCAATCTTTCCAAATAATTTTCCAAATAAAGGTGAAAAATCTTTACAAAGGCTTGTTGAGAGGTGAAATGGAGTCCACACTTGTCTCGTTGTGCTCTGCCCAACATTGCACAGAAACACACAAACAGATATTTACATGGAAAACGTCACAGGATCATAAACATTAAGATCAAAAGATAAAGAACAGAAGGGTCACTTGCTTTTGGTAACATCCGAATGAATTTGTCGGGTTAGAAAGCCATATTAAAATTCACACACGCTTTTCCTGTTTTAAACATTTATTTTCAATATGATTTAAAGTTGTCTGCTTTAAAACCACTTGAACTGCAAGGTGAATCCGCACGTGAACAAGTGGGCATTCACTATACTACTTACCATCAGGTTCCCAGTATGAGAGTGGAATCTCTCTCTTGTCATTTTTCTTTTTTTTTTAACAGACTTTCTCTGACTTTCCTAAAAGGCATACTGATGCAGTATTGGTTTGCTCTGATTTTTTTTTTTTTTTTAAAAAAAACAAACGACACAAAGGACATGGAAGCAAGCAAACCCAAGTTGCTTGTTTTTTTGACAGAACCTCACTTTCTGCCCTGCCAGATCAGAAGAAGGAGAAATCTTAGTAGGGGATCTACCACAATTTTCAAAGCCTAATGAAACGACAGGGTCCTACAGCCATCAGCTACACAACACAGGTCATGGAGGTTTTTAATGCATTTCTGCATCAATCCCAAAGCTAGGACTAGTCTGTCTTTTCAGAAGAAAACCAGATCTGATTTAAAGACTTACAGTTATGAAAAATTTACTGCAGTCTTAGTTCATTTATTTCATCAGTCGAGTGAAGATGTTACACAGGTATCTTCCGCCAGGGCATTCTCCAGGTTTGGAATCAAGGATTATTGCCACAGGCAAGCAAACCATTCTGAAAACCACCTTCTTATGGCTTCATATTACATTACATTCACATCTCAGTGCCTGAGTAAAGAGTGTAGTTTTTTTGTACAAAAACTTGTATTTCTTGCAGAAATTTTGGGTACTTAGACTAACACTATAGGAATCAATAACTAAAAACTTTGAAAGTCTTTCATTTAACTCTTGTTTAGGAACCATGTCAAGCATTGATCTTCAACGTACATTCAACTGATTTTTACAGATCTTTTTCAATCTAACCCGTTGAAGTTGACACCTACGCATGAAAAAAAAATGGATTTGTTTCAAAATAAAACACTTGCAAACACATTATAAAGTCACCTATATAACAATTTAAAATAAAATTCTGTAGGAATGCAAAGTCCTGTATAGTCAACGTCTAGTCACATATTTATTGCTTCAATATTTTAAAACCAGCCATATTTGGTTTTCCACAGTTTTTGGGGGGAGGAAGGGGAACAAACCATTTCCTGACTCAAGATTCAGAAGGGCAGCACCACATTTTTATGACTGAAGCATAAACCACTGAACAGGGGTTTGTAATGGAAACGCTGGCAGCCCTCAAACTCTTACCAATACAAATGACACTCCTGTAATTAAGAGGACCACGTATCTTCCCATGATTCCAAAGCTGCGGAATCCTCTGCGGGCCACAGGAACAAACACTAACTCAAATTAAAAAAAAAAGCAAAGAAACGAAACTCTGCTTTCTCCCTCAGAAAAATGCACTGACATCATTTAAGGCAACAGAGTTCATTTTGCTCCGGAATCTGCTATCAAGATTTCCTGTGGCAACCACATCCCAGCAGAGACCAAGAGAAGAGGTGATACCACAGGGAAAAAGCGCTGAATATTGCATTTCAAACACAGACAGAAAAAAACCCAAACAGGGAGCACAGAGGCAAACAAACACTCAAGTTATCCCAGCACTTCTCTTGTTTGTATCTATCGCTGTGACAGGCCCAGGAATCCAGGGCTGATGAATTTACAGCTACTTGGGGTTTTGGACAGTGTTTGATTTATTCCTGCTCTTACTTGAATCACCACAGTTTTCTCCTTGGACATGGGGACTAAACATGTGTCATCGCACAGTCTCTTCCCTATCACTAACTGGTTTCCAGTCGTGCAGGGCATTATTCCAACAAGCAATAACAAAGCCTGGAATTCCTTACTGAAATTATAGAAAACTTGAGCACTTACACTGGAGGCCAATGCACAAGACTCATACTTTCAAATCACTTGCAGCAGCAACTGCTGTATTCTTGAATTCTTTTAAATTACTGATGATAATAATACAGACAGTATCATTATCATCTGACCCCTTCAACGCCTCTCACAGTTGTGGATTCACCATTAATTATGCACCAGATCAATTCATATTAATTTGCTGAGAGCAAAGATGGTACAGTAGGAACTCAAGACACACGTTCTTTCTCCAGTTTTCCATTTGCTCTTTTTGTTTCCATACTACTGACAGGCAACTAAGCAAGCAATGATGGTTGCAAGGAAACTAGATTTATAGACAAAGAACTATCGCAAACAGGAGCTCTACTGATGGAATTACTAAATCTGGGGAGAAATTTGACCCAAAGTTGCTGAATAAATGCAAATTAAGGCAAGTGTGTGTTTACAGCAAATTATTTTGAAATATACCACAGAAGTATGTTTCTCATGTCATTAAGTCTCCCAGAATCAGGTCACGACATCTGTCGGGTTAGTTAGCCAGAGATCACAAAGCTTTTTGAAACTGCTGATGTTGGAAGCACTAAGTAATCAAAGCATCCTCATTAAGGCTTGAAATACTTTGGATTTTTGCTCTTCTCTTCATATAAGTTATTACAGCAAACATTCCTTTTCCACGTTGCTAGGATGATTTGCAAATTGGATTCAAACACAAATTAAGTTCAAAGGTTCATTAGTTGCTGGTCAAAAATCTATTTTAAATGTCTAAAATATGCAAAAAAAAACCCCCAACTGCACTGCTCTTATGAAATGGCAAGGTATTTCCAGTATGTTGCTTTTCATGTTTTCATGTTTCTGTTCTGATCCCACATAGTAATAATTACACTGAATGAACAGGCAAGTGCAGAAAATTCAATCCATTTCAGAAAACACTGCAATTACCGGTGCTTGCTTTTGTTAAGAGGTAAGAAAAATCCGCCAAATTAAAATGGTTAAAAAAGACACTGATCAAATTATACGGGTGCTCAACGAGAGCAAGGGTGTACAGTGAGAACTGTTGTTGGCACATCAGATAACCATCAAAACCAGGCATTCTAGAAGACTTCATGAACACAAAGAGGTTTGAAAGCCGCCGAGCTCTGATCTGGAGATGCACAGTGGTAAAGAGGCAAACCGGCTGCATTCAGATCATAGTCCTGCTTCAAAACTAAGCATATCCTGCCAGCCAAAAATTGAGAAAGAAACGGCTAAAGATGAAACAAAGAGGTTCCCCCCTTCTTCATCTCTTGAAAGCTGGTAGAGGATTTATTCCTTGTTGAGAAAAGGAAGGAATACATGTTCTTCTGGAAGAATTCATTTATTATCCAGAAGTAGAGTGTTTGTAAAAGTATTCATTGGCAACAGCTGAACACTGGGGTAATTCCATCACCCTGCAATATATGGCAGTGACCAAATCAAGGATGCTTGTTGTGTTGAGATCACCACTTTGGAAATGCCACGTAGTATGTGCAGAACCACCAAGAAGACACAACTGGTCATGACATTTTAAAAATCCACCACACAACCCAAACCCATGACCAAGGCAAAAACTGCTCTGTGGAAAGGGAAGTATTGAAACAGATGCTACAACTCTGACCTCTGCAGTTAATTAACAAAATTATAAAGCTGATGAATACTGGGCTGATTAATAGCGCGCTCATGAAAAAGTGCCTCGTTTGTATGCTACCCCGCTACCTGCATTTTCAATGCACTTGAAAGAAAAATAAAAAGTAGAATCAGTACTCTGCCATAGTATTAAGTATTAGGAAGTACTTATTACTTTTCTCCTTCCTGAATTGATTGCTACGATTCTCTTTACACTGAAATTTGTGTACTATACACACAGTTCCAACAGTGGAAAAAAAAAAAAATCCTGTCACTTGAACATATCGGTAAGAGTCATGTCCCTCCAGTGAACCTGAGAAAATCAACTTAACTCAGGTTTTACAAAGAAACAAAACACACACAGCAACCAGAGGCGGCTGGCAGCACCGTAAGTCCGGTGAATGGAGGTTCACTCTTTCTCATTTGTGTAGCCATTGCAGATTTCTTTTCTAAACTCAAGCCAAACCTAAGGCTCTTGGTCAGAAATCCTGCTTAATTATTTTCTTTTCCTGAATGGAGTCTAAGTTAGTTGCAGGATGTGACGTAGCTTTACCACAATAATTTTTGAAGAAATTGGCTGATTAAAGATCAGCTATGAAATCACCAAAGTGTGTAAGCTCGGTCAGGTTCCGTGATTGAAATGCACCCCACCCCTTTTCCTTTATGCCTCAGAAATCTGTATGTTATTGGCACTGTAGGATATTTTTATAGATGGTATAACACTGCCCAGAGATCTTTCTAAAACTACCACGACTAGTCACTAGAAAAAGCTCCTTTTTAATATTTTATCTAGCTATGAAGCCCATAGGTTCTAGGTTGAAAATGAAATGTCATTTGCTAAATTTTGACCATTATCCATATTACAGTTGTTTAATTTCTCACCAACATATTCTAGAGAGTATAAATTCAATGCATGAACATTATCTGATAACAATAAAGCTGATTTACAATTAGAAGCACTTCAATTTTTAGTTAAAAACTAAAGAGCCAGTTAATGTCAGGATTCTCCTATTGACGTTGCAACAGCAAGGACAATTATTATCATTGCTTTTTATCATTTCACTGAATCATAGAATCGTTCTGGCTGGAAGTGACCTTCAAGATCATCAAGTCCAACCATTAACCCAGCACTGCCAGGGCACCACTAAACCATCATCTCCATCAGTGTTTTAAAGTTGAAGATTCTTTGTACTATGAGTTGACAAAGATTAATACAATAAAAGTATATTTATCTTTAATATCTGGCCGCCTGAAGATTTGGTAAATCTACTTATCACGTTTTTCATTGTAGAAAGAAGAATTGTACTTTGATATAGTTGCACAACACCCACAGGGACCATTATCATCTTCTATTTCAGAAATTTTCTGTAGTTTATAAGTCTGGTTTTCTATATCATCCTGTGATTTTTTCACTGTAAGTCTATCAATATAAACCAAATTCTTAAAATTTAAGCTTCCTACACTAAATTGATCAAAGGTTTATAAATTCTGCAATTTAATTATTTTTGAACAATGCTTAAGAGTTACATAACATAAGATGAATCATAAGAAGTAACTTGAATTCTTGGAATTTGGATTCTTCTAAGGTAGAGTGCAAAATATAATCAAAGTTGAATATAAAAATAGAATCAGACAAAGACCATCTGCTAAAAAAGAAGAAAAAAAAAAAAGCCCTCTGCTGGCAACAATACGGAAAGCACAGTTTGAGGAAGGTGGTTTTAATGTTCTCATGGTTGAGTCGACTAGAAAAGCCACAATAGGAAAAAAAAGAGGAGGTGGAGAACGTAGTGACAAAAAAAACCTCAGATGTTGCATAAACATCACTTACCTCAAGTTCAGTGTTTAAATATTTACCTTTCCAATAATCCCCAAGCAAAGTTCATTTAACCGCTCTAGTTCCATGTAATTTATTTGTGGAATATGCATCAGACTAAATCTAATTTTGCTCTGCTTACTTTGGAGAAAGGAAATTAAAAGTAAAATAATGAAGGTGGACTTTTATCCATTTTTTTCTTTCCCAGAAACAGGCAGGAAGAGTCTTAAATCAATAAACAAGCCAAAGAGGTACTTTCTCTGGTCTGTTGGGTTTTCAGAAAACACAGTCTCACGATGGGAGTCAGGGCTCAGCCCAGCTCTCCGTCACCGGGAGGAGAAGCCCAGCATGCTCCTCTCTTCATGAAGAAAAGCAGAAACATCCTTAAACAGTTGTTTTTCTCAATAAACATCAAGAACAATTTGGAGATGTTGAGTCAGATTTTCCACTGCCTTGTTACTTGACAGAAAAAAGTAGTCGCAAATTCTATCTGTATGGAGGAACATTTCATCCCCCCCTTCACACAAGGGGCAAGCCAAAGAAGAATGCTTTCTATTACCCCTTTAGAAACAAGGGCACTAAAGAAATCTAAAAGCCCAAGTCATAGATTCTTAGAATGGTAGGGCTTGGAAGGGTCCTCTGGAGATCGAGTTCCATCCCCCTGCCAGAGCAGGATCACCAAGGGCAGGCCACACAGGAACAGATCCAGGTGGGTTTGGAAAGTCTCTAGGGAAGGAGACTCCACCACCTCTCTGGGCAGCCTTCTCCAGGCTCCATCACCCTCACAGCAAGGAAGTTTTTCCTTCTGTTGAGGTGGAACTTCCTGGGTTCCAGTATGTGCCCATTGCCCCTCATCCTATCCCAGGGCACCACTGAAAAGAGCCTGGCCCCTTCCACTTGACACTCACCCTTCAGAGATTTAACCATTAATAGGATCCCTTCTCAGCCTTCTCTTTTCCAAACTCAACAGCCCCAGGGCTCTCAGCCTTTCCTCATGAGAGATATTCCAGCCCCTTCGTCATTCTCGTAGCCTCCCTTGGACTCTCTCCAGTATTTCCCTGCCCCTCTTGAACTGAGGAGACCAGAACTGGACACAATACTCCAGATGTGGTCTCACTAGGGCAGAGTAGAAGGGGAGGAGAACCTCCCTTGACCTGCTGGACACACTGCTCTGTATGCACCTCAGGAGACCATTGGTCTTCCTGGCAACAAGAGCCCATTGCTGTCCCATGGAGAACTTATTGTCCACTAAGGTCCTGTGACTCTAAGGTCCTTCTCCATGGAGCTGCCTTCAATTGCATTACCACCACCTCGTAAGACAGGATCTTAAGGATTCAATTCTCTTGGTCCTCACTGAAATCAGTACAGCTTTTGCCATGATCTTAGTTTATGAAGTGACATTATCAAGTGAATCTGAGGCAGGAAATCAGCCTAAATACCTTGTCCCCACAATTGTTTTTTAGTTAAAAAAGAACAGGTATCTAAATCAAGACTGAAGTAACCCGATGGTAGAAAAAAATTCTTTTTTTCACGAAGCATGAAAATAGTAATTGTCAATAACAAGAAAAATACCAAGTCTAATGGCAGTGAACCAAAAAGAGCATTTCCCAGAGATCTCCAGTAGAAATTCTGGAGAAAACAAAACCTTTGCAGAAACAAATCGTATTTTGATTCTGGTATGTCAGTGTTTCATTTCATTCCTATCATTCTATCAACTATTTAGCAAATTCCTGCCTCTAAAATCAAGTCATGCTTGGCCACCTTATAAAAAAATTTCTGTGACTATAAATTGTATATATTTTCCCACTGTAGTATTTAGGAAGTGAGAGCTATAAATACTCCCCCTTTTGAAGCAGGCTGGAGTACATATGGAGGCACTGGAATTTAAAATTGTGAAAGCTAATCTGTTTTGTGAAATACTAGTTGAATTTTGAATTTTCTACATGATTGTACCATTTTTATATAGGGCGTGTACTGTGACTCTATCAGGTAACCTGAAAGTAGTTTTTAGGGAAAATAAATGCAATGCCAGACGAGAGTTAGGGAGACGAGGACTCCAGCAAAACATCAAGGTGGCAACCAAATATTATTGGGGAGAACCCTGCCTGCTGTCATTTGAAAAGGCTGCAACAGGGTGAGAGGAGGGAACAGACACAGACAGGGGCCTCTGGGGGTGTTAGAAGAACAAGAAACAATGATGGTAATTAATGATCAGAAAGCTGTTGATAGATGCTAATGCTTTGCAGTGAAAATTAACAAGGATCATGACAACCCACAGGACAAAAAGCCCCTCCAGATTTAGAAGTCCTGTATAAATTTAGCATTTGCAGTGAGAAGGGATGAAGCTGATGATAAATTTGACCGTAGTCAGGTTTCCTGCCCTGTTTCGATGGCGTACACACCAACAAATACAGTGGATTATCCCAAATCCTCTTGATTTTCTTGCCGTTCACTAAGAAACAGAAATGAATTGTCAAACACCAGACTTAGAAATGAGAAAGTAGCTGAGTGAGGTGGGGTTTTTTTGCTGTATTAGTAATCAAGGAATCAGTGACTATCCCTTGACAAATGAACTTCTCTGTTTCTTAATTGCAAGCGTTGGCTTAAGGTTTCTTTTAAACTCTCTAAAAGGAATTCTCCTAACACAACAAAAAATAGTAACAATATACAATATCAAAAAGGACAATCCAGCTTCAAGTTAAGACGTAACACTTGCTGACACTGTTCAGTGGTAACAGGTACTCAGAAGTGTACTGATACCAGTAGAAGCCACAGATAGCATGTGTCTTATCTAATAAACAGACTAAAAATGCATTTTCTCGCATTTGTGAGAGCATGTTTCTGAGACTGCCAGACTTATTAAGATCCCTTTCAAGTGCTATGATGTAAATACATCTTTGTATAAACTCTGAATGCATTTGATGCCCAGCTCTGCCTACAAGACAGTTGTGAATTCGTTTTCAATCTGTTACAAAATTATTTTTAATTGTTGTTACAAGCACAGTATTTTTAGTTTGGTTGTACAATTATTTTGATTGTACTAGATATAAAAGTCTTTAGGACATGCAGAGCCTAATAGTTTGATGTGCTATTCTGGACAATTTGAGGCAAAAACATGCCTTAGTTAAGTTAAGCATCACACAGGTAGAACCTGCAGGCTCAATGTTAGAGAAAATAGTGTGCCCAGTATTATTTCTATATTATTTGAATTTCACTGAAATCAAACTGGTCTGTTTAGATCATCTATAGCAACGGCCATGGGATCTTATCTGGAAAGCAATCAATGGCTCTCAATTAATTCTTTCATCACTTTCCAGTCCTACTGCCCTAAGTGAGACTTGAAAAATCCATAGTCCCAGAACTACTGACCACAGAGGCCAGTAAAATACCTGCCTGGAGTTGGGCTGGGAGTTTTTTTAGCTTTCTTGTAGCTTGAACTGCCTGTGCAAGGTTTCAGCTTCACATCTTCTTTACCTTCTCACTCACATGAGAAGCTTCCCAAAAGAATTAAATTTCCACCAGGTAAGAATAGAGACGTTAACAGGTCTAAGTTATTTTCAAGTGTTAGTCCTGGGCTTGAAGCCAAAATATCAGACTGAGGAGGAAGACAAAAAAAAAAAAAGAAAAGAAAAGTATGGCTACTTGAACTAAATCAGGACACAACGTACAACATTCCTGGCTCAGTTTTGAATGTGAATCTAAAATCTAAAAATGAGACTCATTTCTAACAATTCTGAATATTTGTTGTGTTTTTTTTTTTTAAACAAATTACTATGTCTCAGGGGGGAGGAGGGAAAACAGAGAAGAATCAGAGCACTAATAAAACTGACCTCTTACTATTCAAAACTAAAATCTCTCTGCTGCTGTGCACATCTATACAAAGATAACAAGCTACTTCGTGTACATCTACACCTCAGCCTTGAGAAAATATATTTTCATGAGTCCTCACTGAAATGGTTCAGATTCTGTTAATGGATTTTCAGTTCCTATGCTTGATTTGTGAATGGACAAAATATACAATTCTCAGCAGTCCTGTTCTGCATGTCAAGCTATAGGTGTGTTTTATTACTCTCTAATCAAACCTTATGCTGCACCTTCATGAAACAACTTCTAAAAAGGGGGCGCAGATATGTTACCCCCAGCCAGATTGCTACAGCAACAAGGGATCTGAAGTTGAAAAAGATTTCCAAACTCTTGTATTTATCTCTGTGTTCCCTGTATAACATGAGCCAGAAATATACAGAGATCTGTGTTAATTAGGACTTGCAGAATAAGGAATGCAGAGAAAGAGCCGTGCCTCCAACACGCACTATTGCCATATTTTCCCCTCACTATTTTCAACTAAACCTGTGATGAACTAATGAAAAAAAAAACAACCTGCTTTTTATCGCTGCTTTTATTTTTAAGTCGTTATTCCTTGTAGCTACCAATTGTTTGAGGCTCACAAATAGAGCATTGAAACGTTTCCTTTTCATGAATGAAGTTCTGTCCAGCCTGCAAACAGGGACGTCATTTCAAGCGAACGCGCAGAAGCTCAGGGGAAGATCAGGGGCTGCGAACGAAAACAGAGCTTAAAAAAGGACAGCTTTGTTTACCGACCAAAAAAGAGAAGGTAGCAGGACTCGGGTTGAAATCCAAACTGGAAGGAAAAAAAAAATCACTAGAAAAAGATAAAAATCTCTCTGCTGCTAAGGATTGTAAAAAAACAGCTTCAGAGGCTTGGAAAAGATGTTTTTATAGAGGCTTCTTTCAATTATTAATAGTTCTACTGAGTCAGAGCTCGGCAATGCTTACTAAGGTAACCCCTCGTCCGGTACGAGAACTTTCACCAATGATCTGCTTTTTCCTTAAAGGAAGGCGGAGTTAGGACTTAGTGTCAGGGCCATAAATAAGAGGGGTCCTATGTCAGGGAAATTAGAAGTCAGTTAACACACCAGCGTACGCTCGGAGCGAGCATTAGAGGGCTTTCCTGAACCACCCCGGGCTGCCGAAGCCGAGCGACGCGCGCGAGAAACCTCTGGGCTCCGAGGAAGTTCAGCTGTCAAAGCGACGAGCGAAGGAAGCCCTCGCCCCTTGGTCACGGCAGCATGAAGCCCGTCGGGAGTAGGTGGTGGCTCTCGGTGCTCCTGCTGCTGTTGCTGGCCCCCCGAGGCCGGGAGCTGGCCGAAGCGTGCAGCTGTGCCCCCGCGCACCCTCAGCAACTCATCTGCGATGCCGCCCTCGGTGAGTGAGTCCCACGGGCCCCGCGCGCTCGCTCGCTCTGCCAGGGAACCCAACGGAGCTGCTCCAAGGGGCTGGCTGGTGGAGCTGGAGGGGGATGTGTGTCTGACCAGGTGGCTGAGGCTCTCCAGGGATCCTAAACTAAACTGGCACTCTCTTGTAGAGAGAGGGTCATGGGAAAAAAAAAAAATAATAGAAATGGTACTAGCTGTTCTGCTTTTATTGTTGTTTTTTTTCCAGAATATTTTGTGGTTACAAGTTGTTGAAATCGCTGTACTATTTAGTGCCTGGTTTGTTGTTTGTTTGTTGTTTTTTTTTTTTTAAATAGGAACAGCTTTCTCTATTAGGTTCTAACTTAGAGTAAGCAGGGAAGAATACCTGAAATTCTAAATGGTTGCTGTTAACAGTACCTCTAATAGAATGTTCTATCTAAATGTCTACTATTTGTATACTCTGCATATGGATGTCTACTATCTGTATACTATGCATATAGCTGTCCTAACTTAGAGGAAGCAGGGAGGAATCTGAAATTCTAAATGGCTACTGCTAACAGTACCTGTAATAGAATATTCTTTCTAAATGTCTACTATTTGTATCCACTGCATATAGATGTCTACTATGTGTATACTATGCATATAGCTGTCCTAACTCAGAGCAAGCAAGGAAGACTCTGAAATTTTAAATGGCTACTGCTAACAGTACCTGTAATGGAATATTCTATCTAAATGTCTACTATTTGTATACTCTGCATAGAGATGTTCACTATGCATATAGATGTCCTAACTTAAGAGTAAACAGGAAAGAATACCTGAAATTTTAAATGGCTACTGTTAACAGTACCTCTAATAGAATGTTCTATCTAAATGTCTACTACGTGTATGCTATGCACATAGATACGTCTACTGCATGTATACTATGCATATAGATATTTTTTATAGCACTTTGGGGAAAAAAAAGCCTAACAACTTCCCCTCCCCCCCAATAAAAGTCCCCTGTGATAACATGTTGAAACACTTGATCTTTGCTCTGCTATCCTACAATTTATTTAATTGATCGATGGTTTTTTCAGTCGTTTTCCAAAAAATACTTCAGCAGGAAATCGACAGGCCCTTTATTTTCTGCCGAGAAACTGGCTACAGCAGCTCTGGATAAATATAACTTTCCAGTCTTGAGGACAATTGTGTTTCACGATATTCAGGCAGCACTGCAGTTGCCAAACAACTTATAGAGAGAAACTAAAGATCTCAAACTCAGCCTGCATGGGGATAAGAAAATGTGACATTTTGCAGCCTTTTGATTTCATTAGCTCAAGCTAAGGCTGGTTAGCTTCCATCTAGTGTGAGCACTAAATGTAGAACATGAGTTTCCAAAGTGTCACCAAATTAGCATCTCTATGGGGCAGGCAATACCTTCTGCATACTGATTAATTGCTTTTTATCCCCTGACAGAAAATCTTTGTAGCCATGACAAACTCTAAGCTCTGTTTGTGGCCATCACCAGTTAAATTGGTTTTTAATCTGCCCATGCTAAGCAATCTTTTGCATTAAGTTACCTACAGCAGGCATGACAAACTCAGGGGTGTTTAAGGTGGGAAGACAAACAGAAGTAGTGCTACCAAGAGCTTACCTATATATGTACAAATTTAACAGTATTAGTCTACTGCCTTCTTATACATAAGAAAGTGACAGTTCTTCAACAGACTTAATGTAGAGATTCTCCTAAAGAAACAATTTCACAGTATAGAGGAAATTCAAATTACTCATTTATGAGCCATTTTCCTTAGGGAAGCCATTCAGATATTCACATTTATTCCACTCTTGGACATATTTTAGAAATAGTAGCTATATGCTACTTTTTATCTCTAAATACTGAGGATTGTAAAATAAAACTACCTTAATATTTGGACTCGATGTTCAAGCTCTCACTTCTATAAATATTCCTGTTTAAGTAAACTGAACCTTTTGGCTAAAGAATGTTTATATCAAGGATCTCTTTGCTCAATATTTATCATTTTAAAAGAGTTTTTATTATGAAATGATAGAGAATCTGTGTATAGGTATTTTCATATATGCATTTGCACCTATGTAGATATAAAACCTGCTCTAAGCATTTATGGATGAATTATTTTGCTTTGGCCACGGTATCTTGCATAAGCAGAGCAAAAAGTACTTTAAAGGAGCTGGAGAAGACCAGTGGAGTTGTCTGCTCTGTGTAAGAGAGGACTCCACTAAACAGTTTGGCAAAGGCAGCTCCTCCATCCCTGATGCCAGTGTTTTGGGTTTTCACCTATTTCCATGCCAGAAGGCTGTGGACTGGGGTACCCTGGGGAAGGGGCAGCACAGGATTGGAGCCCTGGACATGGCACCACCCTCTGGGACAAGGGCATTTTAAGCAAAGCAGGTTTTGAGCCACACTTGTGTCCCCAGAGCCACCTGGTCAGTTCTAAACAGGGATTGTGAACCCCAGGCCATGCTAGAGAGCATCTCACACCTCAAACTTCTCTGATTCATATCACCATACTTAAAGATTTCTATATATTTTTAAGATTTAAAAAGTTTAAATTGAAGACCTGTACCCCAACTTCAACATTTAAAGACTTCCAAAATATTGATAAACAAAAAAGGGACAGCTCTTCAGCTACCAAAATCTATGCGAGTTGAACACTAACCCAGCTATTTGCTGAAAATATTTAATTTTGCTCAGTTATTTTTAAGTTAATCCATGTCTGTACTGACAAACACATTCAAGTATTTCCTTGCAGAATAAAACCCTAGGATATCTTTAAAAAAACAACAAAACCCAAACCATGCCATGCCTCCAAATTCCAGTCGAGTGAAAAATGAGGCAAAGTCTCCGTCTTGCTCGTAGACCTACCAGCCACTGTATTTACTTCAGTCACTGCATTCTTTCTCAGTTCTCCTCTGTATCTGTAACAGTTTTAATTTCCTTTAGGATTACTTGTCATTTGGGTGGAGTGAAAATAGGGGGGGGGGTGGTGGTGTTGAACCCACAGGCATCACACCACTAACCGAACACGTGAAACCACTCAAATTTCAGCATTTATATGAGATTCCCAAGGAAAAAAACAACCAACCAAGCAAGCAGAGAAATTAATTAAGTCAAGGACAAGCTCTTTTCACTTTTACTTTTGTCCACATGGTTCGTGCTGTGACACTTTGTCTTTTACTGTAAGGAATCTTTTGTGGCTTTGCTCTCTAAATACCCAACAGCTACCACGCAACCTGAGCAACTTGAGGAAAATAACGGGCTTTCTGACAGACCTAAAGCACAAGAGACCTTCTGGTCCTGCAAGGTGTCAGCTAAAACTAAAATGAGGAAGGAGTGAAGAGTCCTGCAGGTGTTGCGTGGTTGTACATTGTGGGAAGAACAGTCACAGTGGGGAGTAACCCACGAGCGCCATGCCAGCCCTGCCATTTGTCCGACCTTGAGTCTCTTTCCATGTACAAATCTGAGCAGTTTTCATGAACTTCTCAGTAGTTTCAAATTTCACTTTGAATTTCACCTCAAGGGGAGGTAAATCATCATTTACCAGACTCTTCTCTCCAGAGTCTCCTTCTCTGAAGAGATTCCAAACCCGCCTGGACAATGCGATGCTGGGTCCCCTGCTCTGGGTAACCCTGCTGGGGCACCAGATGATCTCCAGAGGTCCCTTCCAATCCCGGGCATTCTGGGATTCATTGGTAGGAAGCGTCTAGCACCATGAAGATACGCGCTTTTGTGTAAAAAAAAAAAAAAAAAAGGGGGGGG
>VWZK01011290.1:174286-218593 GCA_013396935.1 Baryphthengus martii
GGGCAGAGATACATTCCTCAATTTCAAACTTGGTAGCGAGGCACTGTAGTTTCAAGCAATACAAGAAAATTCCTCCAATAATGGGTTGGGTTTTTTTTGGAGAGAACCATGGATGTAACCTAGTTTATCAGACAGTGTCAAGATAATGGTTTTCCCTTTCGACACTGACTTCAGTCCTCCCGGACTCAATTCTAAACCGATGTTCACATCAAATGAGACAATCTATGGAGAGAAATGTTTCACGTCAGGAAGACTTGATTCCTCTCTAAAATTTAATTTGCGCTGATTTTTTTCTCGCTTAGGCATAAGCAAGGTTGTTTTTTGGGTCGTAGGGCAAATACGTAAATACACTACATTTCTTAGCTACGTAGCACCAGAGCCCTACCTCTTTAAAGCTAGATGTATTCTCACTGATTTAAACCATCTTGTTGCTTTTCTTAACTATACATTGAAAATGATTATTTTTACTGCATATTGGGCACCACACTCCAACAGAAATGACTAACAGATCTTGAGTACAAATAAAGACATAATACAGCTTCAGAGAATAGCTCGATAGCTTTGGAGAAGAGTGGCATGTTTCAAAATACGATGGAAACTTTACAGCTGGAGCTTGGCAGCATTTTCAGCCTGTTAAAATCTCATAAGATCACGGAGATCAGGCACTGCAAAGATGTGCCAGATGATATATTAAATTTTAATCACATTTTAAAATAACAGTAAAAATTTTACTTAACTACATCAGAATTAAGTTTTCAAAGTCAGCTCCTCTGGGATTAAATTACAATATGCTCTTTCTTTATTATTGAATTTCATATTAAAACTTTCATGGCTTAGTGTCCCACGATTTTGCCTCTCTGGAATATAATATCCAGTTTTGTACTGGGATGGATTAATTTGTACATTATTAGAGTGGGAAGTAACTTTGCCTGATGGGAAAAATCAGCATTGGAAAATGGATTAGAAATGTAGACATGTGAGAGTTTCAACAGCATCCCATTAAAAATCCCAACTCTTGAAGCTGCTGCTTGAGGGAATGGGCAGGACGGGCTCGCTCTGAAAGGTTGTTGGCAGACCCTGGCAGGATCCTGGGTCATAGGCCATGCTTTCAAACACCACACTGACAGACAACTTACATCTTGGAATCGCCCACAGGCTTTTAGACTTCTCCACAGCAGGGAAAGATTATGGTACTTGCATGTGATCCACATTTCTACCACGGCCCTGCCAAATGGAAGCAGTAGATCTTACTGCTTCACAGTGATGCCCTTCCTCTAGAGTGGAAATCAGAGACAACACCACACAGGTCTAGAGACAGAGTCACTTGTCACTAACTGGAAAGGATTACACAGCTCCCATGGGGACATGAAAGCTGAGTTTCTATTCCAGGAACGGTGAATTCGATTCTAGCAGTAACGTACTGGACTTTTGCTGCTCTAGTTCTCCCTCAAAGAGGAGGAAAAGTGCAGCACCTGAGCACATTTCTCGCAAGAATTCTTATGAAATAGAAGTTGTGAGCCTGTATTAATGCCACGGCAAGACCATGCTGCCAGAACAATGTTTTCAGACCCCTAATGATATTAACCAACAAATCATCTCAAAACCAGCTAGAAATTATACTAATCTCAAGAGTAATGTTACGCACGTTTGGTTGGTTTAATGAAGAGGTGCTGAAAATGAGGCAATTCTCTTAGGATCACGTCCTCAGCAAGAGGTTGAGAAAAGCTGAACTCCAGTCCTGTGCTCAACAGAGTCCCACAAGTGTTAAGAAAATAATGTTGGCGGGTAGGAATCACTACGAGTCACACCCCTTCCTATGCCCACTTTCTGTTATATGACTAATAATAAGCTTGTTAAACATTATTGAGAAATAGACACTTTACCCTTAACTTACATTTCAACAGACTCACAAATTATATAAATACCAAAAAACCAAACACCTTTTATTGATTTACAGTGTCCTACCAAAGTCTTGAATAAGATCTACAAATAACCCTACACAGAATCATATAATATTTTGGGCTGGAAGAGACCTTAAAGATCATCCAGTTCCAACCTCCCTGCCATGGGCAGGGACACCCCCTACTAGACCAGGCTGCTCAGAGCCCCGTCCAATCTGATCTTGAACACATCCAGTGATGGAGCAACCACAACTTCCCTGGGCAACCTGGGCCAGTGTCTCACTGTCTTCAGAGTGAAGAACTTCTTCCTAATTTCTAATCTAGGTCGCCCCTCTTCCCGTTTGAAGCCACTGAGGTACAGCTACTTGAGGTTTTAAGACAGAAGCAAGATTGAGAACTTACTTCAAAAGTTCACGTCTAGTTAGGTTCCTCACTTACTTTTCAGTTCTGAATTCAAGACTTGAATTGCATGGCCAGTATTATGCAGCTCTAAGAAATCATTTCCAATCTTCTGTAAATTACTGTTCTTCAGAACCCTGCTATTTAAGCATGAAAATGGGGCTCAGCCTGGAAAAATGCAGTAACTCGCCTTTCCTTTCCTTGTTGAACTTTTTCATGGCAGTGTTCCCAACAGCTTACAAGCTGTAGCTGTAAAATGAGGTGGCATCATGAAACTGAACAACAGGAGGGAATTTTAAAGGAGCCAAATCCACTGAGCACAGCACTCCTGTCAATTAGAACACAGTTGACAACTGTAAAATAATTTAACTTTAGTGGAAAAAAAACCCCACCAACAACCCAGAGCTGAGTATTTTGTAGTAAAACCAAATCTCAAAAGAATTACACTAGTTGCCTGATTCAGCAATAACTCAGTAACACCGACTCATTGCTGAGTAGGTTACAAATGCAGGATAAGAAAACTCAGGAATTGTGTTATTTTTATTTAAAAGCATCATTACAGTGCTAAGAAACTAAACCCCACGATTTCCAAACCAACATTCTATACTCTCGGCGAGGCAAACAACATTCAAGCGAGGAAACAAAGGTTCAATACGACAAAACACAGAACATGAAAGGCTGCCAAACTCTTAATCCTATTAATCTACCAACTTTAATCCTGAACTTTCTCATTAAAAAGTATCTCAGTAACACGGGGTTTCTTCTGCAGGGAGGAAGGGCCACGAGGCTATGAATGGACATCTACAACAACATCATGTATGTTGTTCTACAGGCTGTGGAGTATAAAGAGAGTGTTATTCTTCAAGCTGAAAGTAGGCAGATGTCGATTGCTAGTCAAATGATGTGGTATTTGAGGCTTGTGAAGTAGGGAGAAATATTTCTGGTAACATGAGTAGCAGCTGTGAAAACAGCGCCAGAAAAAAAAAAAAATCAAATCAAACTGACCTTGAAGAACATTAGGAGATCATGCTAGTTTATAGGCAATAAATTTAAGTTTAAAGAATACCACACTCAACTCTTCTTTTTGAAAGTTTCTAAAAACTAGATTTTAAAACTTTGCTCTCATAAATTGAAAGTATTCTTCTAATTTAGAAAAAACAAAAACAAAAAAACCCACATAATCTTCTGGTCTAACAAGGAAGCCAAACCCGATCAACTCTTGCCTTCATCATGAGGAATTCTTGCATCCTGAGCCAAAAACATGCAGAGATTCACAAAATCCTGACCTACCTGAGAGTCCTAATGAGCTTAAATATAGGCCTCCTACATCCTGAAAAGCTCAAATTGAAATGCATTTTGGATGCAGAGTAGGGCAGTTTTGTGTTCATAAATCAGAAAAGAGCAATCAAATTCTGCAAAGCGTTTACACTGAAAAAAATCATACTGTGCAGATTGAAATCCGTATGAAACAGCAATAAAATAACTCTTGCAATCTCCTTTACTGACTTCAGAAGTATTCATGAGCTTCTCAAGAGGGTGGGTTTTTGGACTGCAGAATTTTTTTCTGAATAAAAAGTCACAAATCACCACAAATTATGAAATAATCTAATTTACTATCTACCAAAGAAAGGTTTCTCACTGCTGTCTTGTGTAACTACGACATGTGCACAGTGGCTCTATTAATTGGGTAGATGGACTCATACTGATTAACATACTAAACCCTTTCAAACATATTTTGTGACCTTTGCCTTCAACATCCAACGTAGAACTATCTCCTTTTTCTCCTTGTTTTCTATTTTAAAAATTAGTAGAATTTAGGTCTGGCCTGATACTTACTCTAAATTAATCTACCCCTTCAAAAATTTCCATGGAGTTCTTTCAGCCCAAGTGATAAAACTTTACTTCAAGGATGTGATGTTTTCAGTCACAGATATGACTGTAATCTCACCACATTACCTTCTGATGCAACTGGAAGCGCCACCAAGACCAGGCAATGCTCTTCCATACATTGCTTTCCATAGAACAAAGGAAAGAAGCCTGCTATTGTGAGTTATGTTCTTCATGAAGTTCTGGGGTTATAGATCCAAAACACTTGTGTCCAAATAGTCCAGTAAATTCTGGCTTTGCTGTTGCTGCTGCATTCTCTTTGTATTTCAAACTCAACTAGTACAACAGCTTCAAACATCTGAGTTGAGTTACAGTTTGGACATGAAACTACTGTTTGCTGCTCTGTCCTGTTGAAAGCTAAATTGCTAGATAAGCTGTTTGTTAAACACACTTGTTCAGTGGATTGGGGTCTTTTAAACCTCTCTCCTTTAAACATCTTTTTCAGCTGTTTAAAGATCATCCAAATGCATCCTGCTTGGTTCTTAAGAGAGAAAGGAAAGTACAGGGCCTGGGCTCTGAGCAACCTGCTCTAGTTGCAGATGTCCCTGCTCCCTGCAGGGGGGTTGGACTAGAGGACATTTAAAGGTCCCTTCCCATCTAAACCATTTCATGATTCTAGGATTTTTGATCTCCCACAAGCACTGTATGAAGTATTTGGAAAAAAATGCATCAGTTTTCATTCAGTATCAAGACTCAACTTCTATTCCACCCCTGTGCCCCCTCAAGATCTAGAGTCTTACGTATAAGAAAAAAATATGTGAATAATATGAAACTATTTTTCAGAGGTGATGACGGTGGCCAGTACATTTTAATTAGAAAACTCAAAAGAAAACCAAATGATGGTAAAGCATTTGGACACCCCTGGCAAAAGTCGTCTCTAGTTGACTGGAAATGCTTGACAAAGAGAATTATGGGCACTGTAAGCCATAAAAATATCTATACAAAACAGAACAACATAATGAAATAGGTATTTTTTTTTAAAGGAAGGAACCCAAACCACACGGGTGCCAAATTCTTTAAAGAAGATAAAGATAAGATGAAGTCCTTCCAGTGTTAACAACCAGGTTCTAAAAAAATTACAAATACATTTGAGTCGGTTTGCAAAAGTACTAGTTGCCCATGAGTTTCACTCGGGTTACTTATTGCAAATAAAGGTAAGGATGCCTTCAAGTTGAAAACTAAATAACTGCAGCAAGAAAAAGTAGAGTAGCTTTTGAAAACAGAGTACAGACCTTTTTGCATGTTGTACAGATCACCTCAACTCACAACATGGGAAACGGAGTTACAGCACTAGCAGAGCCTTTTTTTTGGACTCGAAGCAGAGAGAAATGAAGAAAATTATAAATGGGAAGAGGATAAAAAAATAATGGCATTTTTATGAGACTACAGTTGGCAAATCGTTCGGCACGAACAGAGAAACCAGAGTATTTGCTGTTAAGGGACTTGCTGTGAAAAGGCCTTCAAGGTTTCAGGTTAAGGGTAACTTATTAAGCCATAACATTACTCTCATGGTACTGGCACTCGATAGTATTTCTCATTACTTTGTTTCATTAAAACACAGCTGCCGTGACCCCGGCTCCAAGCGACGTATGTAACACGGGCAAAGATTTCCACAACTACTGACCATGTCAAGAGATACACATATTCTCCTACTGAGAGACTAGCATGTGAATGCTCGAGTCCCTGTGGACAGGACGCACACATCTCCTGTATCTCACATCTCTTTCTCACAGATTTCAAATAATTGAGGCGGCGCTACTGCTAATTTCTTTGAAAATGAATGTATGCAAATCAAATCCTGACCTGCGAATGCAAGAAAATAAAAATCTTCATTCTCCTAAAAATGATTTCTAAATATCTAAAATAATCTGCTTTAAAAATTACCAGAGGTATGTAAAGCTACATGGTAGCTATTTAATTACTTATTCTAAAAATTTCTTTTAATATCAAGCAACCAACAGCTTTCACCTTCCCTTGGACAAATTGCTGCCTTTTGGCAGCATCAGCTACATCTGTGAGTTTAAACCAAAGTTATAATGCTCCTTTTGTTTGCTAATACTTCTTTCTTCCTTTCATACATATTTTGAGAAATTACAGTCGTTTCCATATGAAGATACATGAATATTTATGCAAGTTAATTTGCCTTCTTCATTGGTGAAACTTAAAGCTTTAAAATAAGTAAAGTGTGGCAAGTAAGTCTGTTTTATAACTGAACAATTTAGCATATTTAGTTAAAAATGTGGCAGAGCTGCATAGGGAAAATGGTTAATGCTGTACAGATGGGACAGCTGCTCTAAAGTATGGAGTAAGACTTTTACAACCTCTCATACATTTTAGAGGTTTTGTAAGCAATATAAATCAGCAGCCCATACACACTGTTTTATTTAGAATTCTATCCAAGCTCATCTACTCTCTCTTTTCTATTCTCTGCAACATTGCTTTGAAACGGCTCCACTGATTTTTCTGTCTGTTGTGACAAACCCTCTGCAGATTCCTCTTCTTTTTTGAGGTTAAGATCATTCTCTTTGCCTTCTGACTCTCCTCCTTCTCTGCAAGAAAAGCTAAGCCTATCAAATGTCTGGTTTCCAATCTAAAAATTTTATTTTTTTTTTGCCATATCTCTGTGCTCATGGAACCCAAGTACTCAAAACAATGTCCCTGGGTTCCTCTGGCCACTCTGACAGCATTTCTTGCCAGCATTCTTCTGCAAGAGACCAAGAGTTTGTAAGATTGGACCATAATATACTGGGTATAGTATCTATGGCATCTAAACACAAAGAAGGTAAACAAAATTGTGTGTCTATATCCTATTTTTGGACTTTCAGATTCCTAGCATTATTTTACCATAACCTGAGTTTAGGTGAATATGGAAGATTCTGCATGTAAACTTGCAGTTGGTTTGCTTGCTGGTTGTTCACATTTAAATTCCTGGCCAGTTACAGAGACATGCCTGATTTAAACCGGAAGCAAACTGTGCTGGAGTAATCTGAACATTTCACCTGGAGCAGCTCTTTGGTTAGAAGGAAGAATGAATTACAGCCCTTTCTGTGATTTCAAGCCTTCTCTCCAGTCTCATACTAAGCTGCGATATTAACTCACCTCCAGGACTCAAGATGGGCACCGCTGAAAACCTCACTGCCAGATTCACCTTCACTCTTAGAGAATACAAAATAGTTTAGCACATGTACACTACACGAGGAGACTTTCCCTTAAGAGACTGCAAAATAAATGAAGGCATATAAAATTAAGAAAGTCTTTTATAGTTCATTTAACATGAGGAGCCTATATTCTTAAAAACAGTCAGGCATATCTTTATCGGACGGTGTAAAGAAGTATCCGCGCCGGTAGGAATTACCACCAGGTAAACTGAGGATTTACCATGAATTCCTATTTTGTTACACCCAACTAAGTAGGAAGATCACCCCACCCCTCCTTTCACAGTGAGAGGTACAAAAAGAGTATAGATACAGAAGAGTATAAATACAGTTTTACAAATGTCCCATCCACTGTTCAGAATGAAGAAGGGAGATGTCAGAATGAAGGAAGACGTTATGTTTACGCCTGGCAGTAAGACAAACCTATCAGCACAGGAACAGAAAAAGCCATTTCACACAACAGGCCTACAGGCAAACTTCAGAAGAGCAAATCTCTTCCATTAACCTCTTTTGAGAAAAAAGAGTCTACAAGACAGGCTTTTGATAAAAAATTCCCAAAAATTTTTTGCCGGCCAAAAATCAACAAGACTTTTAGACAAGTAGAATTCTGGAACTGAAATACTGAGTTGTGAATAAAGTCAAGGTCTCTATGGTTAGGGCTCCTGCAGCTGTCACTGCCGTTTTATTTCATACCGCATACTCTGATTGATACATTATTTCAGAAAACTGTTTTGTTTTCCACTTTTTATTCTATCTGTTCCCATAAATGTTCGAGATGCCATCTTCAACCCATCCACATGACAACAGCACACTTTTATTCAGATCCTTCTCCTTATGCCATTTTCTCCTTGTCCATACAAGAGCAATAGCATCTGGCAACAGCTTGATTGAAGTGTCAGACATTAAAGAGATAGGTAGAAATCAGTGCTCAAAAATCACTCCTCATAATTTAGGTAATTAAATGAAAGGGCTAAACTGAAGCAGTAAAATATAAGAGGGAAAAAAAAAAAAAGGTGTGTGAGTCATTAGCACAATCTAGTTCCTAACTTTTTATTAAGTTACATCTTTCTGTTCCTGTCAACATAGTTTTTGACGACTCATTTCATGTTTTCTGTAGCAAAGCTGATTGTGATTATAAACTTGTGTGATATGAAACAAACTTTCGAGATTTCTTGACAGAAAGATTGCTTAAAAGTCCTGAAGATGAAATTTCTATTCACATAGCTGTGTGGTAGTCTGTAAACTTAGTCTGAAGTGAACAGCAGGCTAAAACTGAAACACAATTTTTTTCCTCAAGATGCCCGTCTGAAGGATGTTGTTCTGATCTCAAATGGGTTCTCATTATCTGGACATGTCAGGACTCTCTGCTCTTATTTCCTTAATGAGGGCTAAGCCACCCCCGGGAGCAAGAACATTCAGCAGAAAGGACGGAGAAGAAATCAGAGACTTTCATTCGCAGTTCAGGTAGCCGCCTATTTTTGGGACGGTGTCAATGACAGAGGTGCTATTTCTAAACAGTCTTAGAGGTGCATAAAAGGAGACAAATCTCAGAGAAAGGACGGAGTTTTGCTTTAAGCTGCAACTCCCTAACTGAAAATATATTAATTTATGAATCATAGGTTTATCACTGCTAAACCTATAACTCATAAACTGATTATTATGAATCATAGTTTTTCAGTGATACGATGAAAACTCCAGTGCAGCTACTATTTCAAGCTAGATCAATCCATCATGTTAATAATCTACAAATCTCTTTTCATTCTAGAAGACGGTGAAATGTTTTTCTTCAGATAGAAATTATACCTCAGAAACAAAAATACATAAATAACTAAACCCGACTGAAGTAAACCAACAGTTTAATAGTAGTCTGTATTTCTCAAAGTACTGTGATCTTAACACACTTGACAATTTTGCTCAGGATGTAGCTTGAGTGTTTTTAGAGTATAAACAGGTGAAAAAAACAAAGATATTTTTCAAAGCTCCAGGTGTCTAATCCCTATCTGACCATCTTTAAAATTTATACTCTTCTTAGCAATATTTTTATATTTACTTTTATTTATGGTTTATCTTTTTAAAATTAGAATGCACACATGCAATTATGATTTCTTGTTCTATGTCCAGTAATATCTTAAATATTTTCCTATGTATTTTTCATCACGTATTTAACAGATACTGTAGAAAAAAGATCTCATTTATTCATCAGTTTTAACCTTTTCCCTTAACTCCTATTTCTTGGATAATAAAGTTAATCTGGAGAGTAAATTCTAGTTTCTTTTGCTGTTTGAAGGAGCAACAGTTGATTACTTTTGTTGACTAAAGCTGCCTATGTTCAAACAATACTATTGTGACCAATAGCTTCAGGAAAAAGGCTAAATAGCATCATCCTGAAACTTGTATAAATGTAATACTACATAAAATAGTATCATAAAGCACATATTATTTAATGATACTAACTTGTAAAATTAAAAGTAATTCTTCACCAAACAGTTTTCCTTTTCTTAATGCCTTAGGAATAACTCAGAGTCTAAAGAGATACTACTTTCAGGGAACATCTCCAGCACCCTGCTCAGTTCTGTGTGTCTTCTGTGAAAAAGTCGTGTTTCATTGCATATGTCACTCTCAAGTGGTAAAATCAATTTAATGTCAGTGAATTTCTTTTTAAAAAGCCCCTAGTATAAGACGTTCTTCATGATCATAAAAATCTCTACATACACAAGGGGATGAGCCAGTTTACCTGTAGGTAAATAATTAGCACGGCTAATTTCAGAAAGCAATGAGAGAGAGAAATTCCAGATTGGGAAAGATGCAGTTGATGCCTAACTTTCTACCCTCATTGTATATAAATACTTCTCTATTGTATAAAATCCAACACTTTTTTCCTAACTGAACACACACAAATACATCCAAATGTTACACTAAGCGAGTTCTGTCCTTCACCCAGTTCCAAATTACTATTTGTTGATGTAGACACAGTTGGGAGATGTTTATTTTTGCTCCGGAGACAAAAATCTTTTTAACACATTTCTAATAACGAATGCCCAAATTATAAACAGAACACTGTCCTCCTATAACCACAACATGATCTGACACCAGTAGTCGAAGCAGGAGCTGCTCAGAGAGGGCAACTTGACACTATGGACTGAGCATCATCGTGGGAGCCAGAAGGAATCTGAGGCAGACTGAATTACTGGCATTCGAAGATGAAGGCTGGGCGTATGTATTTCATATATGCAAATTCCTCATAAGGAATCAATCACAGAAAAACTGACATTATTACCCTAAACAACCAGAGGTTGTTCTCAGGCAAGCAGAGGAGAAGCCAAGCCAGCCATGGTGTACTTGAAACCATTTCTTGAAAAGAAGTGCAGACTAGGAGGAATCCGGAGCTCTAACCACCCTCTGAACCACGAGTGAGGAGAGGGAGATGGCCTGGCCCAGGAATGCTCAATCAGGAAGTGCTTGTGGTTAAAAACAGAAGCAATCACATGAATAAGAGGTTTCAGGAGACAGCTTGACGACACCGATTGAAAAAAATAAAAATAAAATAAAAAAAGAAAGCACAGAAAAAAGAAAACCAAGAAGAATGAAAAGGTCCAAAAAGATCTGCGTGCATTTGACTCTGGTTTCAGGAGAATATAAAAGTAAAACCCAACTAGCTAAAGATGCAGACACTCTGTAACAATAAAACTTCCTTGTGATTAGAAAAAAAAAATTAAAAAAAACCTCATTTTGGTCTTCCTTTGCCATCTGGAAGCTTTCTCTTAAGCAAACAAACAAATGAAACACACACAACACAAAAATAGTTTTCATTTTCTTCTACACACCCAGAAAAAGATCTCTTAATGACAAATCCCCAAACGTTATCCTTTCAGCCTTGCATAACTCCATGGAGACCTTCTGAGCTATCACTGATCATCTGTAATGCTCCTCTGAGAAGCTAACAAGTAGAATTTAATAAAAATATGAAAATGAGTAATGTTGAACCACTAAACGCAAGGGGAAAAGCATTTTAATTATCCTACAAATGTTTGCATTGAGTAACCACGAAAAGATCTCCTGCATATAAACCATGGTAGGGTATTAAGAAAATAAGGGAGCCTGCTCCTCACTGCTGTCTCCCTCTTCTATAGTAAATGAACTCTTTAATGAGAAAAAGTTGGGGTTTTTTTTCAGGAAGTAACGATGCAAAGGAAAGCAACACAAAACAAAACAACCTGATTCCAATCTGACCTTTCCAGCACTGTAGTACACACAAGGCACAACACTTTTTATCTGGAATGAGATCAAAGCCCTCCAGAAGTCCTGTCAATTTGTGGGAACATCTCACATCTGCAGACGATCAAAGCGATGCTGCCACTTACCATTGGAAATGAGGAATTTGCTGTTGGTACTTGAAAGAATTCTTCCCTTCCAGTCCAACCCACAAGTCTAAAATGCTCCTTTAAAAGACTTTAAATGGCTTGGGAGGAAGGAGCATTGTGCCAAAAGATAGAGAACTCGAGCTCTGAAGCATCGTGTTGATTATTTTATCTAGTTTGCTCTGCTAATAAACGAGGAAATGAGAATTGCCTATTACTAGATGGGCCCGACCTCTATTTGGCCGTAAGGAAAATCACAGTCTGGGTTTCTCATTCCTTTTCTTCAGATACAATGTTCAGACACCAATCTACCAACGAAATGTTTTGTTTGGGAAAAGCATGATCTTGATGCCTAAAGATTTTCCTCTGCATCAGCTTGATTTTTTTTTTTCAGTGAAGGGGAAGTATGAGGATTTTACTGTTAAAGTGGCCAAACCCTGGCACAGGGGCTGGGGGAGGCTGCAGAATCTCCATCCTCTGAGAGACTCAAAGCTCAGCTGGACACAGCCCTGAGCATCCTGATTCAAGCTGAGCAAGAGGCTGGACTCGACCTCCAGAGGCTCCTTCTAACCTGACTCTGTGAAACATCATCCCTGTTTTGTACTAATTTTCATAGTATGGTTCCTTTCATCACAAAAGATAAAAACAAAATGAAAAAGAAGGTGTGTGAGAGTTGCCCTCATACTGAAGAATATTTTCTGGTCTGTATCACACCTGTAGATAAAAATGTCCTTGCAGATCCATCTCTGCCCAAGTGCAAAGGGGATTTGCAATCGAAATGGGGCTCTACTGTTGATTGTTCCATCCTTTGCCAGTATCTCTCCATGCAGACACAGATTGCTTGTTCTAGCAAGGACAGCTGCAGAGGAGCTGTGATTGTGGCCATCCAGAATTGAGGAAAATCAGGACTCTCAATACTTTGGGGCAGATCCAAGTCCCTAGAGGAATTTTGGCCATATACCATGTTCTTGGAATCCTGTTGTTCTCTGTGCCTAACAGAGCTGGTGTATTTTAAACAGCATATACAACAGATATGCCTCAAACAAACCATTTCTTCTTTCATAAAACCTCTTATTTTCCTTGTCTAAAGAATAGGAAATAAATAAAATGTGTCAAAAGAGGGAGTAATTAATTTATACAGATTAACACAGTTAATGACATGTTAAGAAAAATGGTAGTCTGTAGACTCAGAAAAGTGAATGAAAGACTATTCTCCTCCTGTCTTCTGATATCATGCATAAAAATTGATGCTCTAATCTTGTCTCGCACGGTCTGTCAGAGTCTATTAAATAGACTTCAAGTCTATTTAATTAAGCAACACTTCTGGCATCAACAGAAATGTCCCTTTCCTTTACTTACTGAGTATAATGATGGGTGTTTGATAAAATTTTAGGGGATACAAGTCTTTCAAAGATTTTGATGGACAATTTTTGTCAAAACTCAGCATCAACTTAATTCAGATTTCCAGATTCAGGGAAATTCAGATTTTTATCATAGGCAGCCCACTTATTTTTATTTTCAGGAGTTAGCTCAATCTAATGTTCTTATTGTAACAAGCCTTAAAAATCTACTTCTGGCTAAAGTGTAAAAATATATCAATACAATTTCCACTGATGCTTGTAAAATTAAGCATATGCTCATTTGCATTTAAATCTTTTTCTCTGTTACAGTGATTCGAGCAAAAATAATCAGCGAAAAGGTGGTTCCTGCCAGTGATGATCCTCTTGATACCCACAAAATGATCCGGTATGAAATCAAACAAATAAAGGTACATGGAATCACTTAGCTATTTTGAAGTTCAATGCTGATAACAATTGACTACAATTTAGCCCTAAATGCTTTAAGGTGGAAAAGGCTCCAGCGGCCTCCATGGTTAGACCCAGGTGAACTACACAGAATAAATCAAAGTAGGGAGAAAAAACATAAAACAAGAAAACAAAGCTGTTGTGACATTCATGAGTTTCTTGCTGAATAACTGTGTTCTGATGAAATTTTGTGTTAGTCATGATTGCTTTATAAAGACTTTATGAAAGTATAGTTCGGTTCATGAATGATGTTCAATCCATTTGCTGTTTCTGGTGGCTCCTTGGTCACCTACATTGCATTGTGATACTGCACCTCTCTGACTGGATGATGCAAACTCTATAAAAAGAGGAAAGCATTTCCAGCTGAAAAAGTAAGGACTATTGGTCGTAACTGACTAGGGATACTTGCAGAAAGAGGAGTTCTTTCCTGATATTCATATAAACAAAAAAATCCATTTGTGTGAATGTTGCTAGGAAAGCAAACACAAAGTGGGAGCTCCCAAAAAGACAGTCACTCAAATCTCACAGGATCTGTTTATTATTTCTTCAGCTTCAATAAGGTGACATATTCATTAATGTAATTTAAGATGACATATCGATCCTGTCCAAGTCACCATCAAACTCTCACTGATGTAAAAAAAGATCATGCTCTATCTGTTTCTGGAACACTCAAAACATAGGTAGCCTCAAATAAAATATGTCAGCATGCGTTGGCGCGGTTTTTGGGTTGCTTGTTTGCTTTGTTGTTGTTTTTTTTATTTATGTTTTCCAGGTGGTTTTCTCTCTCATTTTTCAGAGAATATTACTTTGTATTATTTGTATTTATTCATATTATTACATTTACTGGGAAGACTTTGGTAGAACACTATGAACTGCTACATGATTTCAAAATAAATTTAAATCCTTCAGATTGTATCAGTAAATCACCCCACAGGAGTTTTACTAAGAAAAATCTACGGTAAACAATAGTATCTCGGAATACTCACAAGGATGCTCATCACACATGACTTCTCTTAAGGTTTTATACCAATTTCAACAAGCCAGTTCTTTTTACCTTGTTAAAACAACCCCTAAAACTCTTCATCATCTGCCGCTTTCGGCCTTAAACTGTTAAGGATATCTGGAAATGTTTCTTCACATAAATAAGTATATCAACACCAGAGCAATTCCCTTCCCTCCCATTAGCACTTAAATTTTCCGTTGCTACACCGCAACACTTCAGTAACTTTATAGAAATGCAAATCATCTTATACTTCAGCACACCAAAGAAGAATGAGAAATCTAGTCTGTGTTATTATTTTCAGTCTATAATCCCATTCTTCAGTACGAGCACCCTGAAATCTCTGGAATATATTCATATGTTGGAGCTGCTTTGGAGTACCACCCAAATTTTCCTAAGTGCAAAACTCAGGCAGCAGTCAGGGATCTTTCCCTAATTCCACTGAGCTTTAGAAGGCAAGTAGCTAGGACTGGACAAACCAGAGAGATGGACTCGATCTTAAAGGTCTTTTCCAACCTGAAGAATTCTATGATTCTGTAGAAGCTTAGACTAAGGACAAAAAGGTATATTCTCTGCATATCATTCAGAGGTGGCATATGGGGCAAAATTAAACACGACTGGGTAGACTGAAAAAATGCTGAGAAATATTCACTTTGAAGTTAACAGAAGTGTGATAGGAGAGTGTTATGGGTAACACTGCCAAGCGTTACAAAAGTGAAGGGAGTGAGGAATTATAAATAGCTCGTGCTTGTAAACATTTGGTAAGTGTAAAGTAATCCATTAAAATAATATAACAATGGATACAGTCGATCAGAGTTGGCCACCTCCACGGAGAAGGACAATTCACAGACATGCAGTTTCAGTGATGTTTGAGATCTTCAAGCTGAGTCTCATGGACCAGTGACCTCATTTGTGTATTTGTTTCCCGAATAACCGAGAATTTGGTTGACCAGAGCAATAACTTGATAAATCTATTTCTTACCTTTACCCTCAGGTGATAACAAAGACAGTAAATCAACAGTCTATGTCAACTGGTAGAATATTCTCTTTTCACTATTACAGTCTCTCTTCTCCTGAGTGCTTACAGACCAACCTCTCATGTTGTAAATTTGATGAGCTGCAATTACGACGAGCTGAACAATCCTCTCAATGTCAGGAGCGCTGGTGGTGTATTTCTGGCTAACCCTGTGCATAAATATTTACAGGACTGGGAGGATATGCTAAGAATTCACTTTACATAGCACAGACAGTAAGAATTGACTTGCTAATCATTTCTCTTGAGCTGTAAGACCTATCAGGCTAAAACATGGCTATCCACTCAGGATTAGTTTAGTTTTGGTGAACACACATTCACACTTCCCTCAGCAATTCTTCTCCTCTCTTGGAAAAGAAAAGCAGAATCTAGAGAGGTTATATTTTCCTGCAACTGTAAATGCAGGAAAATGCTGCTTTTTCTCTTTTATATTACCCTCTGAGCTGTTGGACATGTACCATTAGTGTGGCTAGTGTATAATTTTTGTAACAGGAGTAGCGTATTTCTGTTATTTTTAAATCCAGTGCATTAGGCTTAGCATTAAAACAGGGGGATTTTTGGACTGAAATATTAAGTATGATTTAGTTGCTTGTTTTCAGAAATAGAAAGAAAGCATAATGATGGGGTTTATTCATTTTAATATACACGGAGTGTTAAGAAGTCTTTTCATTTCCTGTTATTTTCATTTATTACAATATTTGAAGCATGAAAAGAAAATACGTGGGTTTTATGCAATGGAGTATTTGTCTTCATAGTATTATTGTTGGTGACTTGGCCATCATACTTACTGTGAGGAGCCAGCTAAATATTAAACCAGTGCCATTAGCTTTTGTGACACTTTGTCCTGTATTATCAGAGTATCGAAATGAGGCCCAAGAAATTACTGTCGTACATGAAATCAACACTTTTGATCAAATTAAACTAATATAAGCAAAATTGCGAAGTATTTTCCACACAAGGTGCCAGGATGGAAACCCACTGAAAGAACCAGGCTTCTCTTACGAGAGGGTGGGGTCCCCTCGCAGTGGAAACGTGAAGAGGCATTTAAGCTAAACACAATGGTATCTACACATGGCTTTAAAGCTAGATATTAATCACTGTATAAAGCTAAAGAAAATATCATGATACAGCTGAACAGGCTTAGGAAATAAAGAAGGTAGGAGCATGTAATTATAACAAGAATATACCCAAGACACTGCAAGTAACACAAACAGTCTTAAAAAAAAGAATTCTAAGATCTTCAAGCAGTAGCCATGTAGTAGTCTCAGTTACAACCCTCAGAAGCACATGGGCAGCATCAATATAGCCTTTAGTACCTCTCAATTCTCCCAATTCCTCACCCTGTTTGCCTCCCTCCACAAGGTCCCAGCAGAACCTCGAATGTAAATGGTCCACAGCACAACACAGAATTGAGCCCATCTTAGCCCTTTACAGAGAAAAGTATCCACATCATTAGAAGATGATAGAATATGATTAAGAAGATCAAATATGATTTACTGAGTTAAACAGAAGATTATAATCCCAAGAAAGACTTTAACAAATCTCTAGGACAAAACCTGAGATAGGTCAGACCGCAATTTCAAAAAAAAAAAAAACCCACCCTCAACCAAGCAAACAAAAAAATCGCACTAAATCAAACACCAACCTCATTAAAATATTAACCAGAGCTCCATTATAAGTTGTCACTGATATTTATATTTTTCTTACAGCTAAATCAATTTATGTTGTCTGTGTAATGCCTCTGAAGTTAATTTAAATCAAATGATGAGCTATGAAAAGAAAAACTGTACCCTGCTATACACTGTAGTCCAACCAAAAGTTACTGCATGTAGAGAGCACTCAAGTCAGAGGATGCTTGCATACTTCTCATAGTTACTCTGTATTACACATCCATGTAGTACCTACACCTTGAACAAGGTAGATTTAAGTGCAGCAGAAGCAGAGGATTCAGGTTTTAACAGGGGCAGGAATCCAAGGTCTCCGAGGAGGAGTGAGGAAGGCGTGGGGCTCCTGCTGAGGTGCTGAGTCACCATCAGGCAGATAGATTGTCCTACCCGGCACACGGGCAACCTGCTCCTGCCTCCTCATCTGGCCATCCTTCTCAGAACTTTATATTAGGCTCACACACCAGGCTACTTTTCTCTAATTAGACACATTTCCATCATCATTATCTATGTTCTCTACTATTTTCACCGCTGCTTTGTGCAGGACACCTGTTTGTTTTTTGTTTTCGTTTGGTTTTTGTTTTTGTTTGGTTTGCTGCGTTTGTTTTTTCCACTAAGTATTTCAAATTCACATCTAATATTTTTGGATCAGAAACCCAATGACAACACCTTCGGCTTTTTTTTTTCTTTAATTCCAGAAATAAGGCTTTAGAAAAACCAACATATTACAGCGCACTTCCTAGTGCCCTGTACTGTTTAAATCTCCTGAGAGAGCTTGAGTAACACAAACACATTTTGCAGTGACGCCAGCTGCAACCGGGAGAGCCGGCCCTTGGGAGCTGTGAGCCTTGCGCTTGTCCACAGCTGTCCACACACAGCGTGATGTCACTGAGCGCCAGGGCCCCCGAAGTGCTGGGGTTTCCGTTATGTCATGGCAGGTGATGACAGGCATCCCGAGGTTGATTAGCATCTTATGGTCCCTTCCCACATTTGGACACAACTGAAGTTGTTTTGATCTTTTAAATGGCCTACTTAAGACTTATTTTCATAGTTGGAAATGTCAGTTAAGGAGCAGCCGACCTGAGCACCTCACAGGCTTCAATCCTGAACCACTTTTGGTGCTGCAGGCCATAAATTCTGAGAACTGGGTCCCATTTGCCAACAGTTATGTGAGAAGGTGGCAAGGGGCAAAATTCTGGATGTGGAAAACCAGCTTGCTTTAATGACTGAATAGAAGAACAATGCTCAGTTTTTAAGCATGTTTCATGCCCTTGAAGATACACTGCTCAAGATAAAACTTTCCATATTAATATACTGAGAAATTTTTGGATCTTAAAATGCTGCAGCATCTTGTTCAAGACGAACGTTGTCTCTGCATTACTCCTTAAATGGAAGATGCCAGTAGAATAACAAATACTCTTCTTAGCAAATATTTCTTAATAAATATTCCTCTTCAAGAGAAGGTTTTAAACAACCATTAAAAACACGGAAAAAGCACATTTTAAAACTTGGAATTTAAAAACAAAATGAAGACCTAATTTCCTTCTAAAAATAACGGGCACATTTCATTTAGCGTAGAAGAGGGGTCTAACAGTTGGTATTTTCTCATACAAGTTCTGACTTTAGAGCCCTTTTTTAAAGAGATGCACCATATATTTCTTTTAGCTGTTGTTTGCAATTGTTTCTTGTGTTTCTTTTCCGCTACTGACTTTCTGTTTCTGATAATTTTCAGATGTTTAAAGGATTTGAAAAGCTGAAGGACGTCCAGTACGTCTATACCCCTTTTGATTCGTCACTCTGTGGAGTGAAACTAGAAGCTAACAACAAAAAGCAGTATCTATTGACAGGTAAAACGTAACAAAACGAACGGCTCTACTAAACAGCTGTAACCGCTTAGATTGACTTTGCAAAAATATGCCAGCTTTTGTTAAAAAAAACCCAACATATTTATGTTCTAAATAATACAAACAGAACGAAAAACGCAAATTGTGTGAAGCTGTAATTGTACTGGGATCTTACATGTTTTCCACCCTTCACCCAACAATCTTAAAGCAGTTTCAAAGGAAGTCAAGGTCAGTACCTAGGTAATTAATAAATAGGGAGCATGCCATTATTAATTTGTTTAAAACCAACAGCACTCATTTCCCCAGGAATGCAAATACTCTTAATGAGACACCACACGCCTACGTGCGGGCAGATTTTGGCTTCTAAGGAATGACAGATTTTTCTACAGTCCTGAAATCTAGTTTAACGGACCACTGCATTTGCATCCGTCCCTTGCTGGCAGATTATCAGCACCTTTTGAAAAATTTCCTTCTAAAATCTTTTACATTTATTCAGTATGCAATCAGCAGAATACTTCTCTCAGTGATCATTACCTTCATTGAAATAAGTGTGAAATATGACTAATGTGGTGCGATTACTTAAAGCCTTCAGGTATTCTTGCAATTCATTCCAGTATTTAGAAAACAGTTTGATTTGCTTGCCTCATTTTTCTTATTTTCCATGCTGCAGGCCAAATCTTAAGTGACGGCAAAGTCCTGATCCATTTATGCAACTACATTGAACCGTGGGATGATTTATCCTTGTCTCAGAAGAAGAGCCTTAATCAGAGATATCAAATGGGCTGTGGTTGCAAAGTAAGTATAGAATGAAATAACTGGGTCTAACGGTGGAGCCCACCTTACAGGCACTACCAGTTTCCACTGGTGGGAATCTGTTCCCCCTCCCCTATGGGGACAGGCTATGAGAGTTGGGTCTGTTCAGCCTGGAGAAGAGAAGGTTCTGAGGAGACCTTATAGCAGCTTTCCAGTACCTGAAGGGGGCCTACAAGAAAGCTGGGGAGGGACTTTTTACAAGGGCAAGGGGTAATTGCTTTAAGCTGGATGAAGGTAGATTTAGACTGGATATTAGGAAGAAATTCTTTACAGTGAGGGCGGTGACACACCAGAACAGGTTGCCCAGGGAAGCTGTGGATGCTCCATCCCTGGAAGTTTTTAAGCCCAGGCTGGATGAGGCTCTGAGCAACCTGCTCTAGCCGAAGGTGTCCCTGCCCATGGCAGGGGGGTTGGAACTAGGTGATCTTTAGGGTCCCTTCCAACCCAAACCATTCTATGATTCTATGAACTCTTCTCTTACACACCATCTATTCTATATTAGTAGAGAGTAAATACCAATTGAAAGATTGTAACTGAATGAATGTACTATTTTGCATTTAGATTACTACCTGCTACATGGTGCCCTGTTCAATCACTGCACCAAACGAGTGCCTCTGGACAGACTGGCTGATAGAAAGAAAGCTCTATGGGCACCAGGCCAAGCACTATGCCTGTATCAAGAGAAGTGATGGCACTTGCAGCTGGTACAGGGGTGGTCCTCCCCCAGAGAAAGAGTTTATTGATATCAGCGAACCTTAAAAACGATCACTTCCTAAAAAGCCTCGGAGCCTAATTCCATCAAACACTGCACGCTCACAGCTTTGAACTGCCATCGTCTAATGTATCTGTTGCTTAGAAACAAAAACAAATTGTCCTGTACAGCTAAAGTACGAGTCTGTGGATTTGGCACTTGCGCAAGAGGAGGAACAAATCTCCTGGAGGTAGCTACTCTGTAAAGTTATGCCTTGTACAGAGAGGCTCAAGCTGAGAATGTTCCTCTGTGTCCTCTCGGGCATAACAAGTTCCCCTTTTCCCCAATAGGAATGTACAAGAACAAAAGAACTGCCAGAATTTTGTCCCCTATTTCTGTTAACCTACAGATTCAGAGAGCCCCGTGTTTTATTCCAAATCTTTCTGATGAACTACGGATTGTTTTATAGAAATTTTTTTTTTGTTAATGTATGGAAGTCTTCCGATAAAAAAGAACTATTGTACAGTGTATATGTAAAGTATTATAACAATGTGCTATAAAAAAAAAAGTCTCAAACCCCCCTGTATTTCCTTATCTGTTGAAATAAGTCGAACACTTGTGATTAAAATAATCTGTGCTCCCTTATTTCGTACGTCACTTAATGTCACAGCTTTCTCTGAGCTACAGAGTTGTAACTTTCACTGATAACTAAGTTAAAAACCAGACTTGATAATCGAAATCATCTTATCCAATTCAATATCCCCATGGACTAGCTACACCCTGTTCAAAGACAAGCCAGATGTTGTAACACTTCAGCCTCTTATGGAACCAACACAAAGATAGGCTAAAACCACTTGCATCTACAGAAAGCACGTCCATCATCAGGGCAGCTGCAGTACTTGATAATGCCTCTCTGAAGATGGGACTAGGTCACTATTTCAGCACTGTTGAAAGCCTCGGCTTGAGAAACTCATGTCAAAATATATGCAATAGATATTGAATAACTTACAGAAAGTGACTTCTAAACAGCTCGCAAATATTCAACCATATTTAACAGTTTACATTTCTATTAATGAGTTTTCCTTAATGAATACTCATCGTTCCCTGCCATAATGAGTTTGGTAACTCAAGAACTTACACTAGAGAGGTGTTGCAACGTATTTTGCCTTTTAGTTTTTTAGCGTCTTTTACGAATCGATTACTGTAGTTAGTAACTAATCTCACACGTGTTTTAAGTTTACAAAAGTAATTCAATTCACAGCGGTAAAACTTCAGAAATTACTTCAGTAAATGCCAAAGTTTTGCCAGTTGTCCAACTGTTTGTGTGCTAGGAATCGGATGATGTGAAGGACACGAATCTGTAACACGTTCCATTTTTGCCATATTTTAC
The DNA here is from genome assembly GCA_013396935.1 of Baryphthengus martii. Classification (NCBI taxonomy): domain Eukaryota; kingdom Metazoa; phylum Chordata; class Aves; order Coraciiformes; family Momotidae; genus Baryphthengus; species Baryphthengus martii. The sequence goes on from VWZK01011290.1 coordinate 196,227, forward strand.
TCTCTCCAATTTTATCCATCGCGTTCCTTTCACTTTATTACAATTTTGGTTAAAAACTACTCTCGCGTATTCCTCACAGGAGAATTCAGAACAACAGGCAGAGATTTAGCCAGTTTTGTTCTTGTTTGCTTAGATCAGGTCTATTTAAAGGTTTAACACAAACACTCTGCTCATTCCTGCTGACCATGGGGTGATATCTCCAGTCTGTGGGCTCGTCAGGAGTCAGAGCTGTCTGCTGGTTCAAGAGCCCAGTGGTCCAAATAGTTCCTATTCCATCTCTAATTTCAATCTCTAATTCTATTCCATTCAGTGAAGTAGTAGTTTGGACATAAAACACAGCATGTCCCATGTATCTTGTCATACTCCAAGGTATGTTGCATTGGATACATAATGTATACTTCCAAAAAAAAAAAAAAAAATCCTGTATAAATGACTTTGGTGAAGTATTCTGTTCATATTTCTAATGTTTGTTTTCAATTGCAAGACTCCATATTTAAAGGACAAGTTTGAAAACACTGTTGCGACTATAAATATTCTTACTGACTTTATTTTGTGGCTATACTTGCACAATTCCAACAAACTGTCAACAGTGCAAAGCCAACATGAAGGCACATTATTATTCCTTTGAGGAATACACGTCCCTTAACAGTCAACATTTCACTTCTTATTTACTGTAAATCAGTTTTGCTGGTTTAATTTACAAGCCTAAATTAAAATGCCATATATTTGTGCTGCCAAAAGTAAAGCCTTGCTCGTTTTCTGCTTTGCTAAAGGCAAGCAAAAAATTACCTAACACTAATTTGGACTATAGACTTACTATGGCTACTTAGAATAAAAGGCTACATTTCTTCCAAAAAAGGAATTGATATTGCAGAGACGATAGTGACAGTGCTATTTACTGTCAGTGCTGTGCATTTAGATTACACTTTACAGAAAGACTTAAAAAACAGGCCTTATTTCCTCATGTCAAACCAAAACAATTCCTAGACAAGCCTCCAAGAGCTTAATAACCATACAAAGTCTGAATCAAGCACGTGGCTAATTAATATTCAGCCCGTGTACAGCGCAGCATTTGTTTCCGAATCCATTTTGATGTAATGGTGTCTTTAGAAGCACACTCTGCAATCGGATATTTTCTGCTTTTTGTTTCTGTCTCAGTTTTATCGTAATTAGACCTTAAACTCAACTAATGCAACTCACAGGGCCTTCTTTACATACGTTGTAAAAAAAATCAATGTTTTCTTTGATATTTANCGCAACTCACAGGGCCTTCTTTACGTACGTTGTAAAAAAAAAATAAAAAAAAAATCAATGTTTTCTTTGATATTTATGAACAAACCGTAATATGAGTTGTATTGTATGTCATCATTAGTGTTAAAAAAAAACATTTTATATCTGACCTGCCATAAAATATCCTATATGAGGTGTTTCTGAATTAATGGCTGTCCACTTTGATTTCTGTCTGAGCATAAATATGGTCCAACCTCCCACAACGGATGGTACAAAGATTTACTTTTTTTTACTCTCATGTCAATAAACATGGCAAGAAAACCTTTACAAAAACCCCTCTCAGAATGAGTTTTTATTTTCCCTGAGACTTAGCACTGATGAAGAGTAGGAAGAGGATTAACTACAATGCAGCATTATGAGTATCTTCTTTTCCTATCAGGATTTTTACTGTAGTGGCATTGATATATTATCGACAGCAGATTATTTTTACAACATTTTTACTTCTTGAAACTGTGTATGCATTCTGTGAAAGGTCAGAGCAAAACTACAGCCTGCTACAACATTTAAGCTGAAAATTACTCACATGACTTAAGATAAGAGGAAGGAAAAGAACAGAGAAGGGACTCTGAAGGTAAATGGTGGAAAAAACACCACCTTGCATATTACTGGCTTTTTCTCAGTGTTCCAATCAAGTTTTAATTAAATTGCCTAACAATTATGTTGAAAAAGCCAGGGTTTTTTTTGTCATGACAGAGAACATAAGAGGTAGGAATGTAGTGAGATAAAGGGAACTAATTACTGAGGCAAAGGCTATAGATATGACTCAACCAGCAATGAGTTCAAAAAGCCTTACAGTGTTTTGTATCGTTTTAATCAGCCTGAGATGAATGTTTCTGTTTCAGAAAGTGTTTCATTAAAGCAGCTCCATTTTTACACAAAAGAATGGCATCTTTGTTTGTTTACCTTTTCTTGCCGTCTAAAGCCTCAGCACAAGTGATCACCATGGTAAGAAAGAAGCAAAAGAAACCAAAGTACTGTTATACCTCTGGCATGCTCAACTCAACACTCGATCCACAAAGATTTGGAATTTTCCCCTGTTCCCCTCACTACCCCAACCAGTTTGCACTGGAGAGCACTCTAGGTTACGATTTGGAAGGAGCAAATGCAAGAGGAACTACAAAAAAAAAAAAATTAACTGTAAATACCAAATTGTGCAAAAGTAATTGCAAATGAGGCCAGCTATGAATAAACAGGGTTCAAAACCCAACAAAATTTAAATAGCATGACACAATTTCAATTTACCAACTAGAAAATTCCGATCTCCAGATCATCTTCCAGCCCATTCTAGAAATATAAATAAAATGCTTTCTTGTACCACGTTGCCTGATTATTTCTTAAGCCACAAAGTTCCAAACAATTTTTTCAGAAGAAAAAAAAACAGACAAATGAGCTTCAGCACAACCAGTTACTCCAGCACCTCTAAACCATGTACGGGACTGAGATACCAAAACGCATTCATTTTCTCTAGATTAACACTCATGATATAGAAATATGTTAAAAATTACTCAGCTATGGAGACCATTAACATTTGAAAGTTGAAACAAAAGATAAATAACTCGAGTTCAGACATTAATGAGCAACGCAGAGGAACAAAGAGGGGGATACTAAATTATTTGTTATGCTCTTAAGCAAAATGTTTCTTATAAGCAGATACCCACATGTTCTCGTGTTCTATTACTGAATGTGAATTCAGCCAGGTGTTCAAGACAGCAGTTGGCAATTGAATGGGTAGACTTTCTACAGGGTCATACTGTGTAAAAATGAAAAGCTAATACCTTAATTCTTGTCCCAGAATTTGTTTCCATGTACTGCAACTTAGTCATGCGTTAAAATGCCTGTTTTTTCAATAAAATCAGAGAATCAGAGAATATCTTGAGTTGGAAGGGACTCATAAGGACCATCGAGTCCAATTCCCTGCTCCTCACAGGACCACCTAAAAATAAACCGCATGACTAAGAGCATTGTCCAGATGCTCCTCGAACTCTGACAGGCTCAGTGCTTTTACCACTTCCCTGGGGAGCCTGAGTAATTGCTGATAAAATAATGAAGAAAGAACAATAAATTATGCGCAGGAAATGATAAACCAACTTTAATCTGGGACATTCTCAGGAAAACAGAGAGATACCAAACTTATTACCATTTAAAGAAGCATCTTGTACGATATGAGATGTGGTTCTACTTCTCCATCTGTTACGAATCAATCCCTAAGGCATAAAACATTTTCCTTCGCATAAAAAAAAATAAATTATTAATTTTATAAAGTTGTATATTGTACTGGCAGATCCATCAACAAAATCCTCTTCCATCTGAAAAGTTGTGTCTGCCTGGGACGATATTTAGATCTTCTGCTCCAGATCAGTAACACTCTCCTTTGGCTCTACAAAACTTCAGTGTAGCAAATTTGCTAAATACATAACGGTGGTGAAAGCTGTTTGCAGACATATCACATGTGACAAGAGAAGTGGAAACATCTGTGAGCTAACAGTCCAGAGAAACCAGAGGGAACCGGGAAAGCAGGATGAGGAGCCATCGTGCAACACATCAAAAAAATACGGCAGAACTGCACCACGCTGTGTTTCCTATCAAAAGATGAGAACGATGTAGGAGAAAGGTGACTTCCACAGAAATCTTAATCAACTGCTGTCACTGAGGCTTATCTTAGATGTCACCTATGCTACTGAAGTGCTAGCCCCAGTCTCAAGACAGGCACATGGCAATTCCAGCTTGGGGACCTGCCATAAAGAGCTAACTAAATGTATTCATCGTGACTTTGGGATGGTACTCGAATCGCAGCTGCGTGACACATGCTGAATGGATCTTATTCTAAAAACAATTGATGTTGCTCTGCTCATCTATGCAATCAGCAGATAGCCTCCCTCCAGTTTCCCTATGTGCTGAAAGTGTTTCCTCTAGAAAAAAACACTCAGGAAAGAATTGCTGTGGAGAAACTGTAAGAAAAGTAAGAAAAAAGTGTCTGCAGCATAAGAAAGGTCATGAGTAAAGCTTGTAACTGTTATTTTTATGAACACATTTCTATCTGTAAAGGACAGGGAATCAGCATCAGTTCAGGTACATGAAGGTCACAAGACATAACCACCCTGATTTTAGATGAGTTCATCTCCACTGACAGGCACATAGTCTTGTCTATTATCTCCAAAGATAATAAACACTTTGAAGATACCAGAAAGGACTAGGTTGAAAACAAACTACTAAAGTAACTCTTCCACTTTAATAGTCGTTCAGTGTCTTTATAAGCGTTTAAATCTCTTTCAGATCTGAAGCTGGTTAGCTGAAAAATCACAGACTCGCAGGATTATTGAGGCTGGAATAGACTGCTGAGAGCATCAAGTCCAGCCTATGACCTAACACCACAACATCAACTAGACCATGGCACTAAGTGCCACATCCAATCTTTCCTTAAACACCTCCAGGGATGGCGACTCCACCACCTCCCTGGGCAGTCCATTCCAGTGTTTAATCCCCCTTTCCATGAGGAAGTGCTTCCTAATATCCAACCTAAACCTCCCCTGGCGCAGCTTCAGGCCATGCTCTCTCCTCCTCTCACTAGTTGCCTGGGAGAAGAGCCCGATCCCCACCTGACTACAACTTCCTTTCAGGGAGTTGTAGAGAGTGATAAGATTCCCCCTAAGTCTCCTCTTCTCCAGGTGAAACCACGCCAGCTCCCTCAGCCTCTCCTCATAAGACTTGCCCTCCAGAACCTTCACCAGCCTCGTCGCTCTCCTCTGGACCTGCTCCAGCACCTCAATATCCTTCTTGAAGTGAGGGGCCCAGAACTGCCCCCAGGACTCGAGGTGAGGCCTCACCAGTGCCGAGTACAGGGGGAGAATTCCATCCCTACTCCTGCTGGCCACACTGTTCCTGATCCAGGTCAGGATGCTACTGGCATTCCATGCTGCCTGGGCACACTACTGGCTCATGTTCAGCCGGTTGTCACCCAGCACTCCCAGGTCACTCTCTGCCTGGCCGCTCTCCATCCACTCTTCCCCCAGTCTGTAGCGCTGCCGGGGGTTATTGTGGCCAAAGTGTAGGTCCCTGCACTTGGCCTTGTTAAACCTCCTACCGTTGGCCTCAGCCCATCGACCCAGACTGTCTAGGTCCCTCTGCAGCATCTTCCTACCCTTTAGCAGATCGACACTCCCTCCCAACTTGGTGTCATCCATGAATTTACTAACAGTAGACTCGATCCTCTCATCCAGTTCATCAATAAAGATGCTGAATAGAACTGGGCCCCGTACTGATCCCTGGGGGACACCACTGGTCACTGGACACCAGCTGGATGTGGCACCATTCACAACCACTCTCTGTGCCCGGTCATCCAGCCAGTTTTTAACCCAGCACAGGGTGCACCTGTCCAAGCCACGGGCTGCCAGCTTCTCCAGGAGGATGATGCGGGAGATTGTGTCAAAGGCTTTGCCGAAGTCTCGGTAGACCACATCCACAGCCTTCCCCTCGTCTACCAGGCAAGTCACCCAGTCATAGACCACCTGCACATCTGCAAGTCCTCCGGTTAACCAGTACAATGCTTTTAAGTGGTTACCCAGTCTCATCCCTCTGAAAGCTCCCAAGATGGCTTTTAAAATAGACCACAAATAGGGGAAACAAAACGTGTGTTTACAGTTCCTATTTTACAGAGACAGAAAGCAAGGTTAGTACCGGGATTTGCACATACCATTTCCTTGTGATTTGGGTAGAACGTCTGCTCAATTAAAGGAAACTTCTCTGGACCCAGAGTTTTGTAGACAGACACCAGCTGGGCAAACTGTAAAAGAAAGCAAAAACAAAGTAAAAAGCTTAGGAGAGAAATCACATTCTACCAGAATGATCTCATACTGTCACAGTTTGCCTCTTGTCTTCTGTGCTTCATAAACTCAGCAAAATACAGATACAAATTATACACCTTCTCCCTGCTCCTCCTCTCTCCTCTTCTTCACCCAGCCAAGCTGTGACTTCACATAGAGAGCAACAAAAGAGGATCTCTCCAAGTGTTAAGCCTTTGCACGTACAGAAAATGAAATATTTGGAATACTGGTTTTCAGACACCTCCGAGACTTCATATTTTAAGTTGATTTTGCGATAATAAAATCATTAGAAGTTTGCATTTTCTACCACTTTTAACCTAAAGATCAGACATATATCACATTGATGTAGCCTTTGCCACCTCACTGGCACTGAAAAGCATTTTTTGTAAAATTGCCACGGAAAAGCAACAACTATGTCATCGGTAATGAGTCAGGTCAAGAAGAAACTAGAGAATTTTAAGTCCCTAGGCTCTAGCCAGGTACCACAGCCACATGGAGGCAGTGGAAGAACAGCCAACCAACAAAAACCATTGATAATTTAAACGGGTACGTGTTATTGCCTTTTCTAGTTGTGTTTTCTCTCTGGGCTTGTTCTCTGACATACCCACTAGACTGTAGTAACACAGAAAGCAAAACAACATTTAAACACAACAGGACAAAGAATTCTTTAATAAGTAGAAAGGTGTTTTGGGGCTGTTCTCTCTCTTCAGTGAGCAGACCAACCCTTCTGTTGTAACAGTTCAAAAACGAAATCGCTCCTGAGCCCACAGCTTCGCAAAGGGAGATTTCTAGGGAGCACGATGACTTTGGCACTCAGAAGACCACTATTGTTTTGAGACTCCAAAGCTCTGGCTTGTACATGCCTGTGATGTGTTCAGTTGTCATGATGCCAACATGAGACATAAACAGCTTAGCACAACAGTTTGAATAGCGGGATTTGCTGGTTACAAACGGGGGAGGGGGGCGAGCAAAGGACAATAGAACTCTGTCCATAACACAGTTTGATCAAATATCTACTCTGCTAATGCAATTTAGATAGTAAAAACTGCTTAAAGTAGGGGAAAGAAAAAAAAAAAAAAAGATGAGAACTTTGTCTCACATTTCCAGCTGGCAAGGAGAATTGGTTTAATTTAGTGATACTTACTTAGGTTTGGTAAAACGCAAATTTAAATTTTCAAGTGCAGTGGAAAATAACTTAATGACGAGTAGTTTTCAGCCAAAGCTCAGGAAATTCTAGTTGTATAGTGTGTCATACAAAACAGACCTCAAGGAAAGGAAATATTATCACAGCTACCAAAATAAGGTGGCTTGTGAATAGGATTCCTGGCAACTTACCATTTATTTCTCTTCTTATCTAAGATCCAAATTCAGAACTTCACCAGTAAATACTGCTTATTAAATACATGATTTTTTTTTTCCAAACAATTGTTATGTTAAAAGAAATCTATTCACCTACCTTTAAATAAAAACCTTTAAAGGAAAATAGGGATTGTCCTTCCTGTGACTATTTCCTTATTTTCTTTTGCATTTTCACTGAAAGCAAGCAAAAAAACCAGGGAGGAACTGACACTATTTGCAGGGGCTGTGGCAGTCACTCAAGAAGTAGGAAAGCTATAATTCAGATTAATACTTGCAAACACTTGTTTACTTAAAATAAAATAATATTAACCCCCGATAACAGACATCTAGCACTCTACAGTATCCTCTAATCTAGTAATTCAGCTATGAAATAGTACATAGAAAAAGTAGGCTAAAGTTTCTTAAGGCAGAGAACTAACTCAGATTTCCTACAGAATGATTTATACTTTGCCCCTAATTGGTGGGATGCTGCTTCACCGCCGTGCCTACAATTTTAGGAATTTCTTGTCAAACTTTTCTCCCTCCAAAAGGAACTTGCTAAATTCAACCCAAATTCACATAAAATTTTGGCTTTCTAATTGTACATCTTTAAACTGCCATCAATAATTCTTATTTACTTTGATTCTTACTGGGCAAGTTATGAAAAAGGATTTCATTTATGTTTTAATGAACTTCTATCAATGTTTAAGTGTGATCTGGACTACACCTTTTCATGTTTTTCTTTTGATCAGCTGAACCAAACAAGCACCAGTAATAGAGGCTGAAGGAAAAGACCACTTCTGAAATTCCTGTTGTATCTGGAAAGTTTGGGAGCTACACAGAACTGACATGGGTGACATGGGTAGGGTGAATATAGAACAGCATGTTCCCTGCTTTTCTACCCAAAATAAGTCTGCTGGAAACTACACTAACAAGTTATTTGACATTTTTCAGTCTTTATTAAAAGATAAAATTAATAAAATATCATATTAATGCTTTGCCTTGATTAGAAGTTTGCAAATGTTTTGGTTTACTAGGCTAGCTCATATGACCGTAAATTACACCTTTAAATCACAATGAAGTTTATCAAATTCTTCCCTGGGCAAGAGTATCATTTTTTTTTAGATAATAGAAGACTGAATTTTTATCTAATTAAATGCTGAATGTTTTCAGATATGGCATGCTCATGAAATAGAGAATAAAGGTAGAATCACTCTGTATTTAAATAATTTTACATAGATACTGAAAATCCTGAGAGATTTTAACAATTATCTGAAAAAAAAACAAAACCCACAAACAAAAAAACCCCTCAGAGTTCAGTATTTCAGCAGGAGTCTTTACAATATCTTAAGAAAAAAAACAAGTAAGTGGAAAAAAGTTCTTTTAGCTTTTACTTTAGCTAGCTGAATTTACTTCTTACTTTCAAACTCTGCATCTTATTTTCAGCTTGAAGCGAGAGATTCTCGGGTACGTATATTTGTGGTTTTCAGATTATTTTATTAAAAGGACAATGGTAGGATTTTATAAGATTTTTTATAATGTCTGTTCTTTTTTTTCTACTAGGGATTAAATACTTTCATATCTAGGCCTGTAGATTGTTCTCCCATAAAAGAAGAGGAGAGCGCCAGCTGCACTTTTTCTCCTCTCCAACAAAGTATGATAAAGATAAAAGAAATACTTAGTCAAAAAAGACACTTACTCCCTTTGATTTCCTATAAAAGCTTTATGGGGTTTCATTACACTAAGAATGGAATACTATAAATTGATCTGCATAGATTGTATTGTCATCAAGCAGTGCTGTTACAAAAGATGACTTTGCCAGCTTCATAGAGATTTGAATAACGACCTCGCTTATCAGTTTAGATGAGATAAAATGGGCTTAATTACATGCACGTTGTCCCTGAAATGCACAGATTTTTTCCTGAACCAACCGCACAAACTTTTTCCTCAGAGATAATTAGATAGGAGATTTAAAATTAACCACTCCAGATGGTGCTTTGTGTTACCTGAAATTCCAGCAAGCTTCTAATCTCTCTCGCCAGGCTGAAGAATACATTTCATTGTCCATCCCAGTGGGGGATTTCCTGGGTCGTGGAATAAGATTTTCATGCAACGAACTACTTCACGTTTGCCTGTAGAGCCGGTCCCTATTAGGGAAGTACCACTGAGCCGCGTATTATAAATTTTTTTCGTTATTATTACCTGTGCTCTTTACAAATTAAGGCTTGCTTAATTTGTCAGAACTCCAACCACTTCATGGCAACAACTAAAATGGTGGCAAAATGCTCTGTTTCACCAAACCAGATGAGTTGCTGTGCTCTAGGACTAGAGAAACAGAGAAACTCTGATGGGTGAACACTCGTTGAATCTCTTTGTCACTAAAAAATGGCACTTTCAGCTAAGAAGTAACTTATCTTTGACTGCTCTAAGGTGTGGGCCACTCTACAGAGTGAAGAAATATAATGTAATACCAGTTTACTTCTGGATTTCCATATATAAATTGTCTCATTTACATTATAGGCTGGTTTACTTTACATTTCTATTATAGGAAACTAATCAAGATGGCAACACATTTGGTTTTTTTATCCCCTTCAGATGGCACCGTGAAAAATGTCCTGCAGTTTGTTTTTAGGTTGAAACGTCCACTTTGGGGCTTAGGCTTAGAAATGTGGCTGCTCATTCCCAAAAAGTGTGATTGCCTTCCAAGAGTAAGAGATGTTCAAAAGCACAGACTAAGCACCACTTGCACAAACCTATCAGAGCTCTCCTTGGTGGCCACCAGTTTGACACACACACATTGTAGACCCTTCAGAGGGAGAAGAAATGGAGCAGTTCCTCTTAAGAAACACTAAACACTTTTCCAGTACATCCCATTTGATGTGCTATTTGATACCCAACACAAGAATCCAGGGGAATAGGCTGCTGACTGGAGCTTATGTACTTCTTTCTGTCAGCAGGAGCTGACAGGCAGCTTAATGAAAATATTCAAACTTGCAAAGTCAATTCAAAGTGTGACATGGCAACTGAACAATGAAACATCGCCTACAAATCAGTTTGGGCACATTAACAGAACACAGAAAAGATGGGAACTGACAAAGGAACTTGATGTTCCTCCAGTAGTTTTCCATTATTACGATGCAAAGCCAAAGACAACACAGTTGGACTAGGAATGGAAAGACAACTTATATGGACCCTGCACTGTAATTCAAGTGGTAGTTTCATAATAAAGGCAAGTTTTTTTCCTAAGCCTTTTGCAGCCCAGCCTCACACGAGAACACGGTAATGATCTCTGCCTCACCAAGCTGAGCTGCTTGCTCCATCACTGCATGTTTTACTCAGGTCCTGCTGCTTGATCCATCACTCTGGAGCCTTTCTCACCTTCTTTATCTCCAGCTCCTTCCTTATCCTCTGGGGTGCTTGTCTGCGCCTACTGAGATGGAGCTACTAACCCTGTGTGGACTGTGCTGACCATTCCCAGAATTATTTGCGTTGTCTGCTCCATGCTACCCACAATTTCCAAAAGCATTTATTTGGCTTCTGCACTTCTCCTGCGGCATCGCTGCAGCCTGGACTGCCTCTGCGAGGTAGCTCTCCAATTGCTAATCACTGCTGGAATTAACTGCTGGAATATTTTCACATCAGAATTACATCTGATGAGATATAGAAACCATTAAGAGTTTCTACAGGATGCAATAAAAAACCTGAAATGAAACCTCAAGCCCTTGGAAGAAGTGCACGCAGAGCTGTCGCTTATGAGTTACCGGAGTATATCCAGGAGAGGATTAAAAAAAACCCAAAACAAACCAAAAACAGTTAGTAAAGCAGGATTTAAAAAAAAACAACAAAAACACAAAACAAACAGACAAACACAAGAAAAAAGTGCCCAAAATTAGAAGAGGATTGCAGTCAGAAACATAAAAACATTCCATCTTGGCTTGCAAAGTTGGGTATCAAGGCATCTGGCAATGAGAAACACCCTGGCTAATGAAAGAGGCGGTGACAAAATGTGTAAACAGTGAGGAAAGTGAGGTTTAAGGAAAACACACGGATTAAAACGAAGAAAAAGTAGCCTATGAGCAGAGAAGGTAGAAAACAGATCACAACATTTTTGTTAGAAAAGAATTAGTGAAAATTAGTACCATGAGGCTTGGATCAAGAGGCCTTCTGGAACTTTTTAGTTCAGAATGAAAAATTACAGAGGGGAAAAAAGAAGTTTATGGACCTGAGTCATGCAAATAAAAGCACTAAGGACTCTTCTTGGGTGCCCTTGGCAGCAGCGAGAATGTACCATTTATTCCACTATTCTGGGAACATCCAGTTCAGTGGCCTGGCCATGGAAATATTTGTGCACCTGTTTATTTTAATGGGACTTGGGCATGTGCTTAAAGAGCTCTCCAAAGAGTCTGGGGCTCACTAAAATAAAAAGAGATTTTATTGTTTTATGGGTTTTTTTTTAGAGATAGTATGATCCTGAGTCTTTCCAGTTAGAATAGTAAAGTTTTGTAAAAATACTGAATCCAATGAAACTTCACAGGAGGAAGAAATCTGTCTTTTAATGCAAACTGAGTTTTTGCAGGTACAGCCCTCTCAAACTCATTAAGGAGTCTTGAAGTTAATGATGTTCAGACATACAAAGTTATCTTCAGGAAAAAAAAACATTATTTATGTACTTAACCATTGAAGGAAGAAGTAAATCCCATTTCAAAGCGAAACATAAGGTTAAAATACATTTTTTTTTTTCTTTCTTTTAAATTGTACATAGATGCAAACATGTGCATCTACAACTCTGGTCACAGAGCACAAACTCAGCCAAACTGGGCTTCTTACCCAGATACTTCTTATCTGGACTCTTCTGTCCCGAGATCCTGCTCTCATTTCAGCAAGATAAGAAACCTTGAAAACTTTTTCTCTAATTATCTACTGGTGAAGGTCAGTGGTAGAATGCCATTCCCCAGCCAAGATCAGTTGAAGGTCAGTGGTTGAATGCCATTCCCCAGCCAAGACCAACCAACACGCTCCTTTAAGCCCAGCAGAGAAAGTCAGAGGATTCCTCTGAGGTGGTCAGCATCCCAACAGTGCAATACTCTAGAGCATTTTAAAGTCAAACCTTAAACTAAAGAAGATACTTCACAGAGCAGGAGAGAGGATTGCAATGGGGCAGCCAGCACAACGGGACGGGGCTTTCCTGGGGGGTTGACAAATTTCTTTTCTAGGAAGCAAAACCTAGCCCTGCAATTCTCCTCATCACCGGGTCACCATGGTCATACATAAAAGATGATGATCTAACCTCTACCTAGATTTTGTCTAGAAAAAAAAAATACCTTCTGAAGTACTTTAATGGGGAATATAAGGCACAGGTTTCCTTTTTAACTTAGTATTAAGGTTGCAGAAGAAATCAAATTTCATTTTTGTAATTTGGTCTTCAGTTATGGATATTTGCCTTAAGCAAGCACAAAAGATTGGTTTTGAATTTCAATACTGTAGCAAGGCACAGCAAATAATACAAAGGATATGAAGCACAGCTTTATAGTCCTGGTTTTCAGATTAATCTTACAGCCTTTATTTAAATACAGTTTCTTTCAGTCAAAGCTAAGAAATAGTTAAAAATCCTTTTCAATTTTTGCCACTAGAAATGTTCAATGCAATGAAAGTCTGGAATGGATGTCAAGAGCTCCCACTGTTGCACTTCAGGGTGGTGAAGAACAGGGAAAAGTGATAACGACCTACCACAAAATTCAAGAAAGCAGTAAAGAAAAAAAAAAAGAAAAAAAATCACAAAAAAAAAAAAATCACAGTCTACTTTTGCATGAAATTAGCCTCCTAGTAGTAGATGCTGCTCAAAGCAAAATATATATATTAAAACTGAGCGAGTATATTACGTACTTCATAGTTCAAGCAAAGATTGATGAGAATTACTTGTTGTATGGAACACAAAACAAATCATCACCACACTGAAGTACAATCATTAATTAAGGGTCTCAGCTTTTTTCATGGATTTCAAGTGAACTTACATATTTCAGAAAAGCAAAATCATTAAGTTGGTAATAATCCTTATTTCAAGAATAGATTCAACTTAAAAGAGGTCTATAAAGAAGTGCAGAGGAAAACACACTTCTAGGTTTAATGTATTTTATTTGTTATGTATTTAAAAGAGTATTTATGAGCTTTGCTCCAGTTTAATGTTCAAACTTGCTAAAAAAAAATTGTCTTTTGACCAAAAAGCTTTAAATGTTTTCACCTTGCTTCTGACACAGTTTTGTGAATTTACTTTCAGCTCCCGCACTACAAATCCATCAACGTGTTTTGCTTTAAACTGGCAGACCGAGCAAAGAGGCCAAAAATCGTCATTGGCTGACAGAGAATTAAACGACAGGGTTTTTTTACGCTTAAGAAAGTTCTGCTCGGATCAGTGCTTCAAGGACAGCACGTGTGGACAGTTTGTTCTCTGCCCTAGAGAGACACAGACCTCTGCCTTCACTAGGTCCGTACCTCCAACACCCTTCCATAGGAATAAAAGCCACCAAACTGGTTTTAGAAAGACCTCTACCTTTCCTGTAAATATTTGATGTAGATGCAAGGAATGAATTCTTCACTCTGAGGGTGGTGAGACACTGGCACAGGTTGCCCAGAGAGCCTGTGGATGTCCCCTCCCTAGAAGTGTTTACGACCAAGTTGGATAGGGCTTGGAGCAACCTGCTCTAGTGGGAGATGTGACTGCAGGGGGGTTGGAATGAGATGATCTTTAAGGTACCTTCCAACCCAAACCATTCTATAATCCAATGGAAAGGCCACTAATTCTCTTTGGGTGGGCTCTGGTGAGCCAGTGTCCCCATCTTTATCCATCAGGTAGATCAATCTTGCCAGAATGGTTGAAACAACGCAGAAGTTCAGTGCTGACTCCAGGTTTCATCTAATGAAATACATAAAAACACAGCCACAGACTAAATCACAAGTCTTAGCATTTCTAACATTTATAATATTAATAGACATTAAATTTGAATGTCCCTAAATGTCGCCCCTGTCTGAGTTCAAGTCAGATTGCAGGTACACGTTTTTTTAAGCATGACCTTCAACAAGATCCCCTCTGGCATATAGAGAAGTGCAATAATCAGCCAAATTCTAGTTCATTGTTCAGTGTCATCATCTAAATCTTACTTTTGCTAATGAATACTGAATTTTTTCTAGTGCCATAAATATTTGGTAACAAATTTATAATTTCTTCCCCTAAACCAGACATGAAACGGCATTGAAAGGTCTCAAATTCACAGTAAATGGGTTTTCCAAAGACTTTTCTTCTTGCACACATTCGTTTTATTTGGTTTTATTCATTCTCCAGAAGATACTTTGACACAATATTGAAACTGATCTGTGTGGCTGTGCCTGCCTATTAGCATAGCTTCAATAATTCCTGTCAACAGGAAGCTGGAATGAGCAGAGCTCATTTCTTTCTTTTATACGCTCCTCCCTGCAGAGCGCCCACAAGTCTCCTGCCAGTGCCCCGATCTGTCGCTCAAGATTATTAAAGTATCGTTTGGAGGGGAAAAAGCACAAGTGCAGCTTCTAAGAGCAACACCTGAATGAGGAGATGTGGAGGTGAGTACCGTAATACCATCACAATGCAACAAAGGGCAGTTAAAACAGACCTTCCAAAGAAAGCAAGGTGAGGACAGAGAAGTGACGTGTTCAGTAAGAGTAGAAAGATGAAGACAAGTAAGTAGAAAATCATCTGCAGAAGAAATGCAAAGCAAAATACAACCCATGAAGGCACAGAATTACGTAATCTTGGCAAACGGAGCAAAAAACGAAAATGTCAATAAACTTGCAAAAAAGTTTTTGGCTGTTTGCTCCCAAACTGTAGGAAAAGAAACAAACAAGTGCTGGGAGATTTACAGTACTATCAGGTTTGACAAAAGAAAAAGCCATAACCAGCTTTCTTTCAAGAATGATTGCAGATGATCAGGGAAATAAATTTTGGCATAAAAAACGGGTTCTACGGCACTTCTCTCACATTTAAAACCCTTAATAATAATAAATTCCTACCATGAAGCAAAGCCCCTGTGATCTTTTGAAGATGTTTCAGTACAAGATGGGTTCACATCTGAAGCTCTACATGAAAAATGCCAGGAACTTTCAGGTGTCTTTAAGATAACACAGGTATCCCTGTCTTCTAGGTCTTCACTCTGCCAGCTTTTGACCAGAACACAGATCCTCTTTTTTTTTCCCCCCTTTATTTCCCACATCACTGAATCACTGTAGCCATGCAGTAGCTTGATACACTACAGGGGCCTTTCTCCATCCCCTCCGTATTTCACCAAGGCAGTGTTTCAAGCTAAATACAGACTCTTCCATCAGCATGATAACAGCTAATTAAGACCCCAGTGTTCACAAATGTACTTCTGGAGGCCCATTATTACGTTGTAGGCTGGACTTTCTCCTCCACCGGAGTAAATGTGTAATTAATGTATCAGCAGATCCTACACCAACCAGTGTTATGCAGCCTCCCAAGGCACGCTGACAGAAGAATCCCTTTGCAGCCCCCTACAGATGATGGAACCAGTACTGCTCTCATGGACTTGGGCTGAGTTTAGGAGAATTTTCTTCCCCTTCAGTCATACACACTCGAGTTCATACAACCGCACCAATTCTGTAATCTCTGCAGTGTTGAAATGCTTCTCATTGTCTGAACCAGGCAGTAGCAATCCAGATATTCTAATGCGTGTAATTAGTACATCACATTCCAGGTTTCTCGGAAATAAAGTGCTCTATCTACAGCAGCCATGAACATTGAACTTTGCAGTCCCCGACAAGTAAGTCAGAGTCTCCAATTAACTCTCCCTCACTTAGTAATTCCGCTTATTAGTAACCTGCTATGCCCAGAACAGGCGAAGAGTGAATAATCTATGGCGTTCCAAGACCGCACCCCGACCACCAGTACTTGCAACTGAAGAGAAAAATCAAGAAGATTTGATGCAAACACTTCAGCATCCAAATTTCACATAAATCTTAAGAGGAAGTGTGCAAAAGGCTGCATGCGAGACAGAAGGAATTGTTTAAAATTTCAACCCAATACACTAGAAAATTGTGGGTTGGTTTGTTTCTTTGTTGTTTGGTTGGGGTTTTTTTAAATGTGATTTCCCCAGTCTGGATCATCAGCGTGAGATTTTACCTGTTATTGCAAGCACCCTCACGATCACCACATTCTCCAGGTACTTCTCACCTCTGCAATTACTGTGCTTACCTACATCATGTACTATCAGAAAGACTATGTACAATCTCATAAACCTCAGTTAAGGAACATCTCACTTATTAATTTCTAAAAGAAACCAGACAAGAAGATATCTGGATGGTTATTTTAAATAATATCAAAGCACAGATTATATGTTTGGTTTTTTTCTTTTTACTATCATAAAACTTTCAGAAACGCTTTCCAACAAGTTCCGCACACCATTAGACGGCAGTAAAATCATAACGAGGAAAACCTGCATTTTTGCCTCATTTATAACTGAAACTAAGTGAAATTTTTGTTTTCTTTGGATGGGACAACGTGACAACGCAATGAAGCATTCCAACGTGGCAAGAGAGGGAGTGAACTTTAAAATGGCTCCTCCACAGTTCTGCATGAACTCAGAAATAAAGAAATCAGCCTATATTTATAAAACTTCTGCTCTCCCGTAAATTCTTACACTCGTTTAAGTGAAATTCATCTCACCAGCCAGGCTCATGAGATAGATTGTAAGTAGTATCACAGGAGCAAAACAAGAGGAGTACTGTAATAAACCCAAATCATTAACATATTTCAGTTTGCAAACATCCCACCACACACATTCATTTCACTCGTTCCCTTGCCACAGCTGCCGGCATCCTGACTCTTCAAAGGGTTATAGGATGCTTTGAACTTTTGACATGCATTTGAAGGAACTATCTATGTCCTGACACTGGAAAACACAAACTTGGAGACTTGTTTTCAGAAATGTTTAGGGGTTTTTTTCCCGGCAATCTTCCCACCACACTCCCATTAAACCTTATGGTTGTATCTAGAGCTCTGATTTCTAATTTTTCATCAGGTTTTTGAATTTGCAAGTTGTGCAGATTCCAAACCCGCCTGACAACGCGAGGCTGGTCCGCCTGCTGGAGCAGATATTTCCAGAGGTCCCTTCCAACCTCTACCATTCCGTGAACTACAGAAGATAATTAGAACATAAGAGAAGCTAGTTTGAAGAATGTGACCTGTCTGACACCAAAATTTCGTTAGAATAGGTATTTCTAAGAGGAAATACTTAAGACATGTGAAAAAGATTCTTGCAGACGCTGTGCAAAATGTGAGTATTTCAAAGAAAACATTTTGGCTGTCAGATGTAGAAGCAGCAAGGTAGAAAATCCCAAAGGGGAGGGGGGGGAAATAAATGCATTCTTCTCTATGTTCAAATAAAATAAGATCAGCTGAAAAATATTTTTGTTTCATTCATATCTAAGCTGAGCCAAACTACAGAAACTTCAGCTAAAATGCGAATTTTTACCAAAACCAAACATACAGATAGGGCAATTCAGAAGACAGGCATTTCATCCTGAACTCCTATGTCACACCTCCAAACACATCTGTCATAATTCAAGACTATTTTTAAATTATTATAACTGTAAATTAATATAAGACCTTATGAGCATAATACTTGATTATTTGTTTGTCAGGTGTATTGTATAGAACAAATAAATAAATAAATAAATATGCAGCATGACTTAATTCCTTTACGCGTGTAACTTTATATTTGCTTTTGCTAGGTCTTCCAGTTATTAAAGTGAATATTCCTAAAACTCCCAGTTATCACTAGAAGAGTGAAAGATCAGCACAGAAATTTTGCATGCAACAAGACCAGTTGTAAGAAAGAGATACCTTTATCGGTTTGGTGGGAGAATAGCCACGATTAATGCCACCAGAAGTATACTGCAAGGAGGAATTATTCATTTGCTTTTTATTGCCTCGTTATTGCCCATAAACACCACTGTTACCGCTTCACCGCCCAGCTTTATTGCATACGATGAATCAAAGCATTAAGAAACGCAACACAGCATAGAAAGTGGGATGTATTAAAATAACTAATTCAGCAACGTGCAATATGGAGTCTGAGAAGTTATAAATGCTCTATCAATTATTTATTCCCCGCCGTAGTTCACTGCAACATAAAAGCGGAATAAAATTAGCTGCAAGAGGGATATGTTAAAATCTGCTGATAAGTCTCTGGAGGGATTTTCATAGTAAGTGTGAAAAAATAAACATCTTCCAAGCAATAAAAGGTATTACAGTAGAACTTTCCTTCGGTGTGAAAAATCCTGACAGGGGTTCCTTTCTTACCCAGACAGCAGAGGAAAAAATTATGAAGCTTTGGCTATTTATTACAAGTGGTATTTGTCAAAGTTTCATTAGCTCTTGGGCAACTGGATGTACCTATTACAGGAAAAGTGACTGCACCGTTGATAATCATCTTTTACGGCACCACATTTTAACCTTTTGCTACTAATATTTCGTTCTCTATCAACCAAAAAGGTCACCAAATTCTCTTTGTGACACCAAAGCAGGTAATGAAAAACTGAATTGGCTTCTAGGCTAAAACCGGCAAATACCAGTGATTCTCCAGTGTCCCTCGTTACTCCAGGTGTAACCAAAAAGACAACACGTACCCTAGATGCACAAGATTATGAAAAGAGCTTTCAAGTGAGGAAAATGAATAGCTTCAGATTTCCTTGCTAAAGCGTAGCCCCAAAAATTTCACAGGCACAAGGAAAACACTGGCTAAAAGTCTGTTTAAATTATGTTCAAAACCACAAATATGAAAAATATTCTCAGCTTGCTTTTCCCAGACAAATAGTGAATAAACACTTTCCTCACTTGAGGAAGCACGTTAGCAGTGGCTCGGCTTTCCGTTAGTTTCCTCACTTATTTCATTACTTGTACTATTTATATTTTTTTCTGTCTCCACATTTGCTCTTTGAGAAAAAAAACAACTTTAGACACCTTAGTTTCGTTTTTATTCCTTTCACTACTGCATCGCTGTTGTAAGTAACTCCGCAGTTTGATGCTCGATATTCAGGAGAGGGAACTGAAGAAACAAGCTGCCCGGTTTTGCACCAGCAGAACTTTTTGGTACACCACTTACCACCCATGGTTTGTCGCAGAAGTTGTAGATTGATTCCAGGGAGTTGACGCTGGGGACACCTGCGTACTGCATTCCAATGATCAAGTTACGGAAATCTTCGTTTTCTGCCATGCTGAATGAATGTTGTCGAACCAGGACAAAATCAGGCCGGAAGGACCTAGCGACAAAAAGATATGTTGCTAAGAAGTCAGCGAGCAAACCGGTTTTCCTTCAACAGCAACAACTTAAAAGGGAGAAATGTGCAGCTGATGGCTAGAGAGGTACTAGAAGAACACTCAAAACACAGGTAAATGATAAAAGATGGAAAGAATTATCAGGCTTTTTGAAAATCTGTATGGGATCACTTCTTAACCCCTGTTCAGAAAACAGCAGCAGCCAGTCAATAAAGTGACTGCATTAAGAGGAGAGACAATTTATCTTGGCTTTTCAGGTTGTTTTCCCACTGAAAGATAAATCACATGTATAAATTCTGTGTACTTATTTTATACACACCAGTTCCTGAACAAGGACAACCAAAAACCAAGGGGGCAAAGGCCTCTTTCAGAAACTTCAGCTTCTTGGGAACAATTTTGTCCACAGCTATTGTCCAACGGTTATAAAGACAGTTAAGAGATGAAGCCAGACTATCGCGCGCAGAAGGAATCGCATCATAATTAGAGATAATCACAATTCCACTTTTGATCAAGCCACTTGTCAAAATGAATTTCTAAACTTACAACAGTACTTTTTTCTCTCCTTTCTCTCTCGCATCTAATCAGGATTTCCCTTGTTGCAACCTCTGCGGCTTCTTGTCCTAAGACCACGGACCCTTGAGAACAGTCTGACACCATCTTCACCTTACTCAAACCCTGACATTTAGTTACTGAAGGTGGTTTTGGAAAACAGAAGATGTAATACAACAGGACAGAGCCACCAGTGCAAAGACAATTCACTCCTAAACTTGTTGAAAGACTTTCTTCCATATTCAGATTTTATTGGTGGAAAAAATCTGAGCAGTTTGAAGATACTAACCTCCTGAAAGAGGTATAACTGCAGGGTAAATTTAATTAGTGTAGAAAATTAGTGTAATTATTTAATTGCCTTGAATAAATATAAGCTGTATGCTGGAGTGAACAATTCTGAAGATTACAAAATGATTCAGAAATCTCACTCCAGTAAAACAAAACAAAAGCAAACCAACTAAAATTCACGTGAAAATTGCTCAAGCGGTTTTGAGACTGAATGCAGCAGCCGAAGTATATTGACTGGATTCTGAGCTTGGCTTCCAAATATGATGCACGATTTGGCAAAAGCGACACGACAATCATTGGCTGTCAAAGATCATTAGCAGATATAGACCAATGACCAAAACTTGCAAAGAAACGCTTGTCTTCAACAGGTTTCCAAAAAAATATTTGTAGCCTAGTTCTGAGAATTGTGATCTAGGTTTCATGGTGGTGTGCCAAGCGCTTGAAAGGAGGAAATTCTATTTACTAGCACAGCAGGAGTATAACACTTTGAGGACTAATGATGCCTTAATTAAAACTGCCGATCACTCAGGGAAAGAAAGAGACCCCCTCTCTTATTTAACATAGTGCTAAGGGGACCACACATCACCTCAATGACAGCCCTGTGGTTCTGAATAAAAGAACAGAAAGTGTTCTTTAAAATACCAATTTAACTAAACAACTGGGAACTGAGGACTTGTATTTAAAAAAAAAAATAAAAAATTAAAAATGTATATTTTGTTTTGCAAAAACACTCAAAGGAACATAAAATATTTACATAGCAAAACAAGCAGGTGCCTGTTACACGGACAAAGTGTTGTCACTGAAATGTCTATGATTTTACTAACTCATATTTTGCTCACAAGTCTATGATGGGAGGTCACTTTGAACCTCACATTAGTACCACGTAAGACTTTTCATCTCAGTTTTCAAGGCTTTAGGCCTTTTTAATAATATGCTCCTAGCCCGTATTCAACACGAACTTTGGTACCAGTGGGACCAGCAGTTTCTTCCACATTTCTTGATAGTTGAGACGGACGACGCGAAGGAAACGCCACATATTCTACTGCCTGACCCATATTTAATGCTGCATTTGAAATGAAGTTTCTTATCAGCTGAACACATAAAGTAATATCTTTATATCTCTGCATCCCTTACCGACACAAGAAGCACACGGGCAATAAACTTCACAACCCGACGAGGCTTAAAACAACACAAAGACTAGCACTCATCTGAAGATAGCGAGCCTTCACGAAAAATACTTTTTGTTTTTTCAAAAATATTCTGTATCCCTAGATAATCATCAAAACAGCAAACTGCTTGTTCCACCATGGCTGCATATCCCCCTCACACCAGAAAGGGCACACGCACCCACAGACAAACCTCACACAGATTTGAGTGAAACTTAGAACTACCTGCAGTTACTATCTGCTTTAATTATCCATAAAACTAGTATTATCCAAAAAATAGTATAAAATCCTTCGCCATCTCCTTATCTGATGACACGAGATTTCTCTTAATATAAGCAGCAGTTTTACCAGCTCTTCTCATAAACTGCACATATCCATCTTTGTAGACATTATTTTAGAATCATAGGATGGTTTGGGTTGGAACGGACCTTAAAGATCATCTCGATCCAACCCCCTGGTCACGGGCAGGGACACCTCCCACTAGACCAGGTTGTTCAACCTGGCCTTGAACACATCCAGTGATGGAGCATTCACAGCTTCCCTGGGCAACCTGTTCCAGTATCAGCCTCAGAATGAAGAATTTCTTCCTAATTT
>VWZK01011291.1:0-26615 GCA_013396935.1 Baryphthengus martii
CGCCATTTGATGTCTACAAAGCCTGCAGGTGACCTAGTTATCTATAATCGGAGTTACAATCAGTGATAAGAAATGCAGTACTTGTACATTGCATATCGCCTTACACTAGATAACTAGCTTTGCATGCAATTTCATCCTTCCATCATACTGCTGGTGAATTAACCAAAGTGATTCAGGCTCACTGTATGCAACTCAGCCTGTCTGCAGCATTATTTTTACAGTGTTTTTAGCAACAATTTAGGTTTTGAAAATCACTTTCTATTTATCTTTAGAAGTGGATAGATAAATGCCTGAAAAAGAGCAAGATATGCTTCAGCTATCCGCTGAATAAAGAATGATATGTAGTAAAAATAAGTTTAGATAACCCAACATTCTGTTTCTAATCTGGTTTCCCCTCAAGACCACATATGTAGTATACTAATTGCTAAAAAATGTTATAGAAACAAGTAGGCACATGAACAGGCAAGGAACAACCAATAGGTTATTCGTGAGCAAAACCAAATAATGAGATCTACTTAATAAAAAAGTAATTAGACATGGTACCCAGCTGGATAGTTTTCCTAACGATATCTTTTCCTTATCCTTTGAGATTTAAAAACCTAGAGGTACGTTTTTTCACTAGTCTATTAAGTGAGTATGTTATTTAAATAATAATTCTGTAGTTACTAATTTTAATCTACTTAAAATGTCAGGAGTTTCCAGAAATTCAATCATTTTTCAAATTATTTCACTAAAAATACTCATTAAGTAGAATATAAACAGTATCATTTTTTTTTACCTCCCAGGCCACACTACATTTTTCTTACTGAAAAACAGCATAACAATTCGTAACAAACACTGAAAACTGACTTCTGAAAAACAAAATATCTGGGCACCAATCCTCTGTGTTTCACTGATTTAACTCAAGGTTACTGGTATAGGGTTCAATTGATGGAAGGGGACCTAGAGAACATTCCTTTGACAAACATTTGTCTGTAATGTTATACTTGCACACATATAAAACAGAAACACAAGAAAAGACAAGTAAGCATGATTAAATACATAAACATAAAACACTGCAAAGTTATAATTTCAGTTAACCGCAGATAGTTAAACCCTAGCATTAGAGCTGTGTCATTATTTACAAACAAATAAAGCAAAACCATTTTCATTGTGACAAGATACTGTATCTCTTATATGTCTTATGTCATTTTCAAGTTTAGGAAGACAGCTTTTGTTATAATAACATCTATGTAATGCATGCCAGCATATTGAGACACATATATCTCTTTTTCAATTTTAATCTAGAAGTCACGTACAATCCCTGACTGTCAAAGTTACAAGTTGTAAGTTACAGAAGGTATTTTATATTCAAGAGCTACCAGATTAATCTACCAAAACATTTAACCTTAGTCATATTTAACAGTGCAAAAAAACGAAGCAATTCTACAGAAACTTGTAAAATCAATGCTATCAGTATTCTATTGGTTTTCATTCCCTCTTCATAAAACAACTGAAAATGGAAGAAAGAGGAGCAAATTTTAACTTTTCACTTCAGAAACCTCTTAAATAAAGCTAGTGTGTACTCCTGGAGTCACCGACAGACATGACTAACTTTTGTATTTGATATTTCTTTATCGTTCTTGGTAAATTGCCTGATACGTTCTAGAAAGAAGAGTCTTTTGAATTAGTGACTGATCTCACTGGCCTCACTCTGCTATCATGCTGTAAACTGAGAGCAATTAACAAGAAACAAACATATAAAAATACTGGGAAGCAGTTGTAACTTGCCCACACAACAGAGAGTCAATAATGTGCAATACTGCATACTAAAGTCTCAAACTTTCAAGTAGCATCAAAGCACAGAGTAATTTTAGGGGAAAAGAAAATAAATAATGCTTCTCAAGCATTCAGGTGTTCTTTAATTTGCCCAGTTTGGGTGGGGAGAAGGGATGGGGGAGAAATCTGACCTATTTTTTCCCAACTAAACCTGTTAGATGATATGAAATAGTGGTGACTGAAGTTCTTAGAGAAGATAAATTGTAGGCAGTATACTGTCAAATGTATCATAAGAGTTACATTATGGCAAACCATTGTTTTCTACTGCAGCATAGAAGCATTCAGAAAAAAATATTAAACTTGAGCATTATACCTCATATACAATGATAGAGGTGCACATGATTTTGTGAGAGTTGCTTAAGCAGGTACAGCACCTTAGTTAAAGGTTTTCTGTCTTGTGGATGAACATAGGTGTACACTTACATCTATTTATTACGTATGAAAGAAAGTAGAATAGTCAGGACTGCAAGATGTTTGTAATTACTCTGGAACTTCGAACTGGTACATAATTAAAACACAGTAGATCCTAAAACACAATGCAAATATTATTACTAGCACTGAAAACATACTTTTACATACAATGTACTGCATTTTCTTTTCATGGTTGATTATATCCCACTCAGAGAATATCATTACTTGACTGTCACTATCCAGTGATAGTGGATAGTGATAGTGACACATATCACTATCCATGTCACAATCATGACCAAATTTGCTCTATCTAGCCTGCTGATGGAGCCTAGGGACAAATATGTTCATGGGAATTTTAAAGTCTAGAGTAATGCGATACAAATTGTTGATTATATTTGGTGTACTCAACCCAAGGCTTTTCTTTGAATTCTCAACATTGAAAGTCTGAAATAAATTTTGATAGATTTTTCCATTGGTATTAGTCGAGATTTGTTGATAGAAGCGTTTGCTATTGCTTTCCTAAAACATGCAAAATATACTAGAGACGTCTGCAATGTTTTACATGTAAATAATTGCTCAGAGATAGCCTGATCTCTGATGATGTCTCTATTGCTACCTCTTAGTAGACATAGATAATAATAAACAGAAGATAAATATTAACGAGGCTAAAAGAAAATTCAGGAAGATTCTAATTTCTCCTTCCCCACAGTTCACATAAACCACAAACTAATGGTAAAAGAACTACATTTCAATTCAAATTGATTGAGATAAACACTATTTTGGTATATTTTTAATGTGATTCCATAGAGTTGCCAATCTATGGAAAGCTTGATACCGATGGTTAATATTAGACTGAAATTATTTTGTAAATTAAGATACAATACTTTCCCTATAATATTTTCTCAGGGAATATTACTTGTATAATGACTTGCATCTGATAATATAATCAAGGTGTGTGATCACCCAGTCCTCTGTTTGAAAACTGCAGCATCATTAACACTCATTCTGTCAGTTTTAAAGCCTTCTAATGTAGTGTTAACAAAAATCCCTGATATTTAAAAATAATAACAACAGTAATAAGAAAAAAATATTTCTGCATTTATAGAGATTATGATCATTGCAGTACATACACGAAAATCTGAATTGATAAAGCTTCTGTGAAACCTCAGAGTTTTAACAAAGAGAAGTAGGCATAAAGGGGTAAGAGTTTATGTAGAAAGTACCTGCTTTGCTCTCTTCATTTTCATTCACTGTCAAAATTAACCTTAATAATTTTTAGTCACAGTTGAGTTGATACATGTAGAGGATTTAATTATGTTTAGTGCAACACTTCAATTTTAGAGAGTTTAAAAAACCCACAGTACTACACCTATTAGAGTACCAATTTCTGGTAAGTTCTCAGGGGCTGATTTAGTAACTTGCTGATTTACAGCTGTACAGACAATTTGCAATAAAATAAAAATGTTTCCTAGAAAAAAAACTTACAGGAGTACTTGCTTTAAACCTTAATTTAAAACTGACACTTGACCTTATACAGTAATATACTCAGGGCTGTGCACTTCAAATTTCTTCTGAAGTGCAATTTTTTGGAAGGAAGAAAGCACAGGAAATCATGAAGCAGCACTACTACAGAAAATTTAAAATATTTGAATTTCCAGCAGCAATTATTACCTATCTTTGTTGTAAATGTCACCGTTATTGTTGAGGGAAACAAACAAACAAACAGACAAAATCCCAAAATAAACCCCTAGAAATAAACTTTCTTATTGTAGATGATAGAGTCTGTCACCTGCAGATAATTTAAGAACTTCAAAATCATTTTACTCAAAAGAGGAATGCTGTGATTGTTTTAAGGCAGAAATAATTCTAAAAACATCACTTTTTGATCCAAGAAATTTTCTTGATACAACTGACTTAGCAACATTAGCATTGACATTTCAAGGTTAAGTGTAAAGAGCTTTACTTTGGTCTTTAATTAATGGTAGGTAGTCCAAAGAAGGAGAAAACAAAACTTACACATTCAGGATCAAAATTAAAATAGCAAAAATAGATTAAAGTAATAATTAAAAAAAAAAAAAAATCCTATTTTCTTCAATGATTGGCAGCCTACTGGACAATCTAGGTATCAAAATTCATGCAAGAAAACTGAATTTTGTCTGATTTTGTAAACATATTTGAATACATTAGTAACAATACGAGAATCATCTACTTGAAAAGGATTTTAATTCCTAGTCAGCTTTTCAAGAGTAAAAGAGTAAAGTAAGTTCAAGTGAGCAGGTAATGGCTGCTGCATATATCTACTGCTATTAGTAGTTATGAAAATTCTTTTCTCCTGAGGTCATTTTATGAAATCTAACACACTAAACAAATTGGTACCTTGAGATGGAAACTGCCACTTTTGAAGCAAAGTAACTCTCCCACAGAAATGTTCACTTCCAAATTAATATATATAAAGGTTTGTTGTTTTTTTTTCCTGATTAGATATTGAAAAGGCATAATACGCATTAGATTGGCCAAATTCTCCTCACATGTTAGCACTCACATCTTAATTTAAATAATTTCATTTTCTTTTCTCACAATGCATTTCCTTGCCTGTGGCATGGTGAGAATCCTTAGTTTTTCAGTTCAGATTAGTCTTTTGACATAGAAATTAGGACTTACTAATAAATAAAAATACAGTACATTTATAAGTACTAGCATGTACGTGAACAATCTGTTTATTCAAGTCACTCGTTTGATACTGTAACTGTTTGCCTTTTTTTAAAAAAAAGTATTTAAGAAAGCCAGTAGTAAATATATTTCATACTTGATTTGTTTTATCCTTCATAGTTCTGTATTAGGAAGAACCTTGAGCCTTTTCCTCAAACCTTGCTTCCTAAATTGTAAGAGTGACCTCTAGTGCTTTACTGCTTCGCTGTGTGATCCAAGTCTTTTTTCCAAAGGTTTTAGTATGCCTCCCTGTAAGCAGTTGATTTGGTTTTGTGCATAGTGCCAAATGCTATTAATGTGCAATTCAATTATCATGGTCTTGTGAAAAATGGATGTATTCATAAACCGTACAATGCAGAATGATGAAGAAAATTAAAGCTGTGGCTGGATTGCAGCAGGGTGTTTTAACAAGTGGAACTTAGTATTCATGTTTAGGGCTACACGATGCACTTGAGTATCAAATGAGATATCATTACTGAATGACAGCACAAGATCGTTTTGGTGCTGCAATGTGAATGTCTAGCTCATGGAAACATGTTTCGTTTACAAAATATCCATATACAAAACCCTAGGCTATAGACCCATGGTGCGCTTCAAACTTCTCTGCCATTGCTCAAATGTTTCCAGGGAGCTGTCCCTTGCCACCAGGATATAAGGCTATTCTTGAACATTCCTCTTGGCTTTGGTGTGCACTTTCTTCCCATAGAGGCATTGCTCCTGCCCTCCCCATTGCTGTAATGCACAACCAGTGGCTTAACAGGAAGGAGCAGATATAATTTCAGTTCAGGTTATGATCATATGGCATTTAGGGTACTGTTCTATCACACACATGCAAAATGAAAGCCTTCAGCTTGCTGAAGCTGAATCAAATGGAACAAGGATAGCTCAGAACTATTGCTGAATGATGAAACCCCTGAAAATTAGCCTTTGGATAAGTTGGGCTTTTTGGTTTTGTTTTTGTGTGGGGTTTTTTTGTTGTTTGGTTGATTTTGTTCTTTTTTTCCTAATTTAAACATAATTAATCTAATTCAACAGTGAAAACAGAGATGTTCAAGTATGTGACAGATTTGCCTCCTAGAAAGCAGATTGTCTTTAAAACTGTAATCACTGTCTTTATTTTGCAATAGCACCCTACTGGCTAACTATGAATTACTCATTTTTTAAAAAACTTTCTGCTGGAACTGATAGTGTTCTCTTCATTAGTCATGCATGAACAATACTCCCTAAGCAACCAATGCAGAGATGATAAAGTCTTGCTATCCACATTTTTCCTTGTTATATTCTACTGCTCCTGAACGGCACAGTAATGTCTATGAGAGTTCTTTGACTGCCAGCTTAATTCAGGAGATGCACATATCAGCTTTCAAAATTATAAATCACTAAAACCCAAGCTGAAACAGTACACAGAAGAAATTTGACAGTAATTTCCATGTAAGACACAATTGCTTGGAAAATGCTGCACTTACAAACAGGAAACAAAAATAAAAATGGGGTTGAACATGCATCCCTTAGTAAAATGCTGCTTTCAGATACTCCTAGATTGTAAGCCTTATAAACAATAGTCTGTTCATAGACTCACGACAAAAATCTATAGAAGGAATTTAGAGCATTTTCAGCCTAGCAACTCACTGTCGTGATTTCATAGCAACAACCATTTGTCTCAAAAATAATATTTGTTCTAAATGCAAATAAAATATCCCAGAAGTTTTCAAAACACTCTGAATTGAGTTCTAAATAATATACAATACTTACATTTATTTCCTGCCACTGCCATGTGCCAGTTACGAACAGATAGGAGGAACAGCAGCTTCAAGAAGAATTCAGTGACAGAATCCATGTTCACACTCACCAAGGCACCCAAAAGAAGCAGGGTATTAGGAAACAGCTGTTCTGTAGTTCAGTCCTGCTCCTGCCTCTTCTCACTGCCTCTTTCTGCCTCTTCTTGCAGTGCTTCCCAGGGACCAGACACCTCAGTCGAATGAACTCCGCATCTCCTCACACATACACGCACACCTCCAAATCTGCTTTTCCCTCTAACGACAGCAATCCCTGAAGAGCAGCAGAGAGAATCTCTCCTTCCAATTTCACAGAATCACTCAGGGCTAAACTGCCAGACTCCCCAGCACCGCTCGGTGACGGAAGCCTCACGCCCGCAGCGCGTCCTGGACACCCCTTGTGGTGACAGGTAGGAAATGTGGGGCTCTGGTGAGAGCCAGACAATAAGGCAGAGCAGCCAGCACATGAGCACTGACACACAGGCGCTTGCTGCGTGCTCACCCTGGAGAATTCTTTGTCTTTTTTTTTTTTTTTTTTTTGGCAATTCTTTNTTTTCTTTTGGGTGTGGAGGGAAGTGAGGAGCATGAGATGTGCATGCTGCTGTTCCCTGTGGTTTTTCACCGTTGTAATTTTTCACACTTTCAGCTACAAAAGCATTAGAAGTTCTGCATTTTTGACTGCACACATTTTGCCTATAGTAGAGACTGTAAGCTTACAAGTAAAAAGAACAGTATGTCTTTTCTTATTAAGTGCACACAAGACCAAATACTCAGTTGCTCATCAGAAAAAAATTCATCATGGATTTTCCTGGTTGGGTTTGTTACTGTTAATACTGACATTAAAGAATTACATCCTCAACTCTGAAGAGTAAACACTTATATGATTGTGCTAAGCTTTCCTAAAAAGCTTTAGCCCCCAGATACCCACATAGACCACATTTTGCCTTCTATACTTTCATGAAGGAGAAGCTGTCTTTGAACTGTCCTAATACTTGTACTTAGGTTACATTGGGAAAGAGCTTCATCTGAAAAGAGCTTCAGAGGAATTGAAGGTCATTATATTTAAGCTATACCCTAACAGTTGTTTTAAAATTGCTGTATATGTTAACTATAAAAAAGTTACAGTCCTCAAGTATGAAGAATAACCTGCTCATTAGTGAACTCCTGACGTTAATAAGGTCAAAGGCTTCATTAAAGGACCACATCAGTGACTCCATTGCTGTTACTTTGGAAGAGCTTCCACTGAAGAGTCTTTATATTTGGGGAGAAATTACTATGACAATACACTACAAAAGGACATTCGTAGTTACTGTGAGGTACATAAACAGCAGACTTAGCAATTACAGACTCAGCTCAGTAGTCCAAACTTTCTCTTCCTAATTCATGTGGACTGTTTAGGAGCTCAGATGTATCAAGAGGTTTTTCCATCCAGAGGAATTCTAGTGTCTGTGAGTCAGACACTAGACAGCATATTTCTGTGTTTCCTTCTTGTACATCACAGAGACTACGGAATTTAATGTAAATTACCTGGTGGAACTGTTTAGTGTAAGGAACAACTGTGGTACAGGGATGAAACAAGAATTAAGCCCTAGAAGCTTCTGAACTTTAGCTGCTTATTTCAATCTACTTCTCAGCCTTTGGATGATGTTCTGGTTGAACTAGAGAAGGAAAAGTAAACTGTGTTTTGATTTCATGCTACCTCAGCCACACTAACTTAGGTTTTAGAAAAATACATTCAAGACTTGGTCAAACAAAAATACTAAACAACAGAAAATATTTTGAAAAGTGCTTAATACATCTTTTGGTTACATTATTTGTAAAGTGGAAAATCAGAGTGATTAAGATTAAAAAGGCTTATTTCTAAAAGTCCATAGTGGTCAGAAAGATTCAAGGAAAGTTAAAATAATCTATTATTCATGTGATCTTCCTCTCCTCCATATCAACATTTATTTGTATGAAAATAAGCATGAAGAAAGTGTATTAAAGATCATGTGCATCATAGTCTGCCTTTTGGCTCTCCTAAATCTTCCCTTAAATTCTAAACTCAATTTCCAGAGTTTAGTACAACTACAGAGTAACTTGTCCATAAGCTGAATTTCTTTGTCATACAGTTCCTTGAGTTAATATTGACCTTCCAACTAAATTAATATGAGCCTAAAGATATTCCTTGTGCTGCATCTTATCTTTAAAGAAGATCCCATGAGGTGATCCTGAACTCTGTGGCTAGAAAAAATTTCATGTTTAAAAATAGGACAAATACCACTTAAAATCTTGGCAAGGACTTTCTGTGGAGTGATGTTCTTTAGGATTAGCTCTAAGAACCCCAGGGCTTTGATTTAGAAAGAATTATTATTCTGGTAATGTCATGCAAAATCAGTAAAAAGGCCACTACCATTGTGAGTAAACATTTATCTTACAAAATAGCTTGCAGTCACCAAAAAGGAACATCTGACAGAGAAAGGTCATAGGATTTTTTAATTTTTTTTTTTTTTTTTTGCTTGAATTACAAGTAAGTATACAGATGGATATAGTGTAATATTAAAATTTTGAAAAAGACTGTCCTATTTTTACAGCAAATTAATATGCTGAGATGTGTACATATGTTTGTGTGTGGACAGACAGAAGTCTATTCAACAATATGTATCTGGAATGTCAGGATAATAATCTTCTTTATCCAGGGATGAATCTATGATACCTAGAAAGTGCATAAAATAGGATAGCTTGACTCACCCAGGATGTTGCAGCCTCCTCTCTGTTTTTGTATCGTAACGTCTCTTCCTCCTGCATCCATGAGATGTTTCTGCTCACATAATCTTATCTCCCTATGCCAGCATCTCATTTCCTATTTCTCTTGCATAACATTTCCAAATTTGTCATTAACTTCTAAACTCCCCGTTGTGGCACTAGGACAAGTCTTTCCCTTTCCTATTTGTATAGCTTTTTTTACAAGCCTCTTTTCCTATTGTCCTCTTTTATTTCCCACACTGTTCCAGTGCTTTGTTCTTCTCATATCTTGTTTTTGAAATTTGCCCTTCTTGCCAAAAGTCGTATTCATTTTATTTCTTTTTGAAATATAACATTTTGTCCATTTGACTGAGGATGTTTCCCACTGGATCTGCATGTATGTATTATTTAGAAAGATTGCAAGTTCCCCATAATAACAACTATATCTTGTTATAGATTCATCCTCACTGTCAAAACATCTGCAAAATTTAGTTGTGCAAAACTTAAATCATTTGATTTGGATATTATCAGCCTTCATTTACAAATGAAGGACTTTATAATGAAGTCATTTTTCTTAGTAGATTCAAACTAATGAAAAAAATAATTCCTTTTTAAGATTATTCTCACTGTGACTTTAAGTCTATAAAAAGGAAGCAGTTTTAAATTTGTGCTAACAATACTCTTGGTACTACTGTGATCTGCTTATCAATTGTAAAAGAATTTTAAAAGATGATGAAGACATAGGACAGTTGTAAGCTATAGGCCAGGGAATGCATTTTCCTCTGCCTCTGACAGAAAGTCAGCTTTACAAGAGAACAAATATGTTTATTTTCAGTGTATCGTAGTTACTCACCACACATTATTTAGTGACAACATACATAATAAATGAATATTCAGTTGCGAAGCACAAGTATAGAAGTAAGCAAAGTCAACAGCATCCATATTGTCTGGCTGAAAATATTTGCTTTGCTTTTCCCCAATAAAGTTCTCAGAAACCATTAACCAAACTGGAAATTAGCTGTTCAGTTTTTTTTTTCTTCTGCATCTCACCTTTCACTTATCCAGCTCCATTAAGTCAACATTTTCTATATCCAACAAGCTGTGTCACTTATCCTTATTTCAAGAGACTAAAAAGAAAGATATACAAATTTAAAACTTTTTCATTCTTTTTATGCTATTTATTTCTGCTGTCTTGATCCCCTCATCTGCATCATGGCCCTGGTTAATCCTCCTTCTAGTGCCACCTGCTGCAGTTTTATTGGTATGACAAGTTTCTCTTTACAGCAACTAGTCATAATGCAGCTGGAGAATGTATCTTCTTAATGCAAACTGTACTCTTTCAAGATCATGTAAAATCTGCTTCCCAACACTATCAGCAACCCTGCAGAAAAACACTGCTGTAATTGTCTGCAGAGACTGCAGAGAGCAGAAATGCACAAAGACAAATATCAACCAAAAATAAATGAACAGAGCCACGTTATACAGGGTACACTAATAATGAGATATGGGATATTTTCTACCCATTTGTAAGACAAAATAAAATTCATATCAACCCAATACTTTTTCGAATAGGAATTTTAATGATAGATCTCTTGAAGAGGGATAGCGTAGTGTAAGAAAAGCTTGTCAGAAATAAAGGCAGCATAACTACTAGCTTTTTTTTTCTTTTTTTTTTTTTTTCCCCCNGCAGCATAATTTCTTTTTTTTTTTTTTTTTTTTTTTTTTTTTCCCCCCAGTAGGGGCAGAATAGTTCAGTTTGTCTTCTGATTGAAAAGCTGCAAGTTTCAATTCAGGCTGTATTTGGAGGGGGGGGGAGGGGAGGAAGCTATCTGTATATGGCACAGTCTAAAAATTATTGTGGCTAAATATGACTTCGTTGGGGATTAAAAACCTGTTTCTTACTCAGATGAGACACAGAACCCAGAACAGAGCAGACATAGCTTGATACACCTGAAGAATTCTCTCACTTAACACTGTTGTAAATGTGGATTTGAAGAATGGAACAAGATACGTGGCTGCGCAGGAAGTTTATCTGCTGCTGATGTCTGGTCAATCAGTTTTCTTACCTGGAAGGAATGAATGAAAATCTTGGAGGTATCTTTTTTGATGTGAAAATATTTCCTCTTAGTCCTTGTGAATCTTCTCATTTCACAGTGAAGTCATAAAATATAACAGGAATTCACCAAAGGCAGGTCATGTTATACTAAGTTGATAGCTCTCTTTGAAATCTGATCCCTTCCTAAAGAAAAGAAATATAGATTCTTGGCATGGAATATATATGACTATGATATAGTTATGACATTGCTTTCATAATGTATAAAAAGATGGAGTACAGCAAGGAGTATGTGCAATGGTAATGGAAGGGGCAAAAAGGTATCATGGTATCATTAAAGTATAAGCCATTGTTTAATATACTCACTTATGGCTACATTGCAAATAGAAGGAGCAGGCTTGTGGGGCTGGTATTTTGGGAGATGTTTAGGAAAATATAGGCAGTGTAGGAAAGGTCTACAGAACCATGTAGGAGCCCAAGATGACCTTCTAGAAGAATAAAAGTTAATACGCAATAGCGAAATATGCAGAACATGTGTCTTCTAAGGCTGATAATGACATCAGCTGTTAGTTCTTTAGTTGGAAGCACATGACAATAGAGAGATCATAGATGAATCAGCCAAGTGTGAGCTGAAAATAAGCGTCCAGTGTGTCTGAGCAACAAAAAAAGAGACCAATTGTGACATGGACCCGGGAAGTATTTGCAGTGTGAATGGAGTAGAGTAGTGTATTACAGCAGGAAGGAAGTTTTCTGATCTGGGAATGAAATGAAAGCCAAAAGGTCTGACAAAAAATAGAAAAGGATCCAGAGAATCCCTCTCTCTGTTCTTCTATTCTTGTGCTAGGATTTAGAAATGTGAATTTGAAAGTCTTTGGGCATGGTAAACAGCCAAGAACCAAAGATGCATGTCCCATATTGGGACTCAAAACACCAGACATTCTGGTAAATTTTTCAAATAACTCCTCCTCCATTTTCCAAAGGAGAAACATCTTGGAGAAGGCTCTAGGCTGTGACTCCTGTTTGATATAGGTACAGCCATCTGGCCCGGAATCAATCTGTGAAGGCTTCAATAGGAATTATCCATTAAGATTATTCCCTTTCTTTAGTGTTTGACATGGACTAACTTGCTTAGGTCATCATCCATTAAATATTTGGGCTGGTGCAATTCTCATTCATAACTAGCTTTCTCGTGGCTCTTTTGCTTCCTGGCTGAAATGCAGAGATTTCAGGCACCTAAAAGTCAGGTATGGAGCTGCTTACTCCCATCATGCCCAAGGATATGGCTACACAGACTGATGTGAATGAGACTGTAAAGCATCCAGCCTGCAGCTATCTTGTTTCTGTCTACTCCATGTGTGAGACGTAGCTCAGGTCCGTCTATATCTGTTTAATAAGATACTGCCTGGTTTTCTTCGTATGTCAGGCCTAGATTTCACTGCCAAGAAAGCAGAGTCAAGAAATCATGATTCCATAATGAGCCTGGGTTTTACTCCTCTATGCAAAAGACAACCCTCCTTGAAGTAGAAATATTAGGAAGGTAAACATGAGTAAGTTGTTTATGCAAAATTTGTTCAGATCATATGAACAAACTACAGTACTATTAGACTTTTGTTATGTGTAATTGTTTCATGTTCAAAATCTGTCATTTTAGTGGAAAACAGACAAGGATTCAGTTGCTATACAACAGAAGATGTAACTTACACAAAGCTGATTTCCTCAGTGTTAGGAGAAAAAGCCATGTAATTCATCTTCTCTATCTTAATTTGTGTGAAATTGTTCATTTGCCAACAGAATTTGTGACTGCGTTACAACACAAATCTGGTATTTTGTTGAAGCAATGTGTAACAGAGAGATAATATGAAAGAAGAAAGACAGTAAATACACTTGTGCAAGTTGAACAAGGTCAAAAATATGAGACTCAGCTTTTTTAAAAAATGTGAATATCTCTAAACTGAATGGGGAAGTCTCACCTGCATTGTCAGCACTTAGAGTAAGCTGCAAATAACCAGTGTTGCATTGATCTAGGCTACGTTTTACAGACCAGGGTCAGACTTTACATACTGTAGGTTAACCGCTGCTGACATTGTTCGATGTGTTAAGACATACACACAATTCTTCGAAGGGAAAAATATTTTATTTTGAGCTGTTTTTCTTTAGGTATTACTTTGCAGGCATCAGAAAAAGGAAAATCACTTTTCTTAGTTCCCTCTTTACTTTGTTATATCCCTATGGGGATTACATGCTAAGTATTCAGCATGAATGTATAGATTTGTGTGTATATGGTTTAGTAGTATAAACATTACACGATATTATGAGCAGTTATTAATAAAACAATGCCTAGCTGGTAAACAAGATTATGATCTCTTCAAGGACTATAATGTACTTGTAGGTGTGTTGCAGGCAAGCAGTCTTCCTTTATTTCATTGTGAAACAGACACTGGGAGGGAGACACATTTGGGATACGAGCAGCGACAGAAAGATATGTATACTTCTCCCCATTTATATCAGGAAACAATCAAGCTCTTACAAAGGCTTCTTCATTCTGAGTGTAAAATGAGCAATTATCTTGTATGATTATATTTTTTATAAAACTAGAAAGAATATTTTTCCATGTGCTTTTTTATTAATACAGACATAACTGGACAAATCTACTCACTTATTTAGACTGCGCTTTTTGCTGAATACTGTACCAAGAATCCAGACCAGCTCTTGTCTGAGAATGAGATCCATGGGAAATATGTATTTCTATGTTTGATCTCTAGGGAAGTCTCATGAGATACAGTATCTCAAAGTCCTGGGATGACAAACAAGATTCTAATGAATCAGAGGTGCCTAGCAGCTTTCCCCACCTATTATTTCAACCTTTTTCTGCCTACTGCCAGCAAGAATTTTCCAACAAGATTAGCAAAACCACATAAAAAAGCAGTAGCCATTTGATATAATACACAGTATCGTATGGTATTGCCTGGTTTGCTGTTGTGCTCAACACTTAGTCTCTGCATTCTTATCTTTCTTATCTTCAAGGAAATACTTGTCTTTATAGACAAATAGCTCACTCTATGCTGCTACTGCAGTTTACTTAAAGCAGCATTAGATTCTGAGTTCGAGCATTGGTACTCTTTGAAGCAAGAATGCAACCAGGAAGACAGCAGCAGAGCATTCACTAAGCCTTCCACATTGCTAAAGGGAAGGTTGTCCCGAAGGAGTACTGCAGAGGCTAGGCATGTGTATCATTGCATTAGAAATCAAGATTCCTTTCAGATTCTCGTACCTGATGCAATTACAGGGAAGATTATATTCTTTAGACCTTCCATTCTGTCATTTATCCCTCCTGAAACAGTAGATAATGCTTTGGGTTTTCCACAAATCAAGGTTTAATATTGATCTTTCTCAGTGCTTTCCCGACAGAAGAGAATGATTTCTCTGTAATATAACCTTGATTGAGCTGTGCATGCCCCTGCTGATATCAGCAATACCATTAGTGTAGTCAAAAGCTAAGCAGTTAGGAAATATGCAGATTTTATGGAGATGTGGAAGAACATACAAACGACAGACAGGCAAGTGTATACATTAATTTTGTAATGCTGGAAAGGACTGTAAGGGAATCCTACAATCTGGTAAAATTTTGATCTTATTTATCATTTCAGAAGCACACATTGGAGAAGACTGGACATAAATTCCTGAGACTAAAAAAAAATAAAAATCAAAACCTATAGGAAAGAAAGAGAGAAATTTTAAGTTTACTTCTAGCTTTACTTTTCTAGAGAGGTCCCACAGAGTATGTCTGTTGTTTCCTTCTGCAGAAACTCTCCAACTTTAATTAAAGTGAACTGAAAGAAGTCCTATACTTTCTTTAACCTCCAGTCCTGTTTTTGTTGTGGGAGCTCACACAGAGATGGCAACACAGTGAAAGCCATCTATATACTTTAGATAAATACTTTGTTCACTTGAAAAATTCTCCCCTTCTCCTGTAAACCCTTTACAAAATTTAAACACACAGTCAGGGTAATACAAGTTACTACTTGTCCAATATGTGATAAACAGATTATAAAAGAATGACTTTTTTTTTTTCTTTCATAAAAGCCTTAGTAAAGAAATTAACATTGAAGACTACATAAAATCATAGCCAGTATTTTATACTGACAGATGTGCTTATTCATTTGTACATTGTACATGATCAGACGTTAATTTCATATATGTCACATTCAGTGTGTTTTATAGCTATTCTTTTGTGGGGTTTTTTTTCATGCCTTAATAATAGGCAAGAAATAAATTAACTCTTCAGCTGACTTTGGTACATTTTGAAATGCAACTTCATCCTGCACTCCCTGAATGCCAATGATGGTAAGCTTTTTATTTCTTAAATAGCCTATAAGGGAAATAGGGATAATTAAAACCTAGGATATTATATTGAGACAGAGTAATGAGTTCTCACTGATTTGTAACTCCACATGAATAATGCTTACTCCTTTTTGTTGTGTATATAGAAAGGAACTTGTTGAATCCTGTATGTAGATTCGATTTCAAAATCCCCCACTAAGTTATATTTCAAGAATTTATTAGTTTTTACTTCGCATTATTTCAGTGCCAGATCTTCAGAATATTTACACACAATAAAATCAATACAACATGATCACTCATATATCTGTAAACAGGACTATACTTCCAGTGTTCCAGTTTTAGTCACACAGCTATCAATGGGAGTTTTATCAGAAAACTGAGCCTTTGAAAGAAGAGTAATATTAAAACACACAACTTTTAAACTACGGAACATCTTCAGAACAGACATCTATGATTAAATTTCTGTTGCCACCTATGACATTTAAATAATTACTAATTTTGGATATCAAGGAATTGATAGATTCTTGATATTTGGACTAGCTAATAATAAATAACTTCACTTACATATTGGCTTCATATGTAATTTTCCAGACTTTGGAAATTAGTTAACTTGAAAATTTCAGTCACCTTTAATAAGAGTGGAAGCATAAGCTGATAATTTTGGCACTTGTCTAATACAGGCTATTGAATATACTTTGCTGGGACGGTTTTCCTCAATAGGTCTGAGCCATTTAGGGCAAGATCAAATGGAGCCTGTCTAAGCCTTTAGACTTAGGTGTTTCATCTCAAATTGCAGAGCTACAAAGTTCAGGAACCCACTTGTCCTGAAATCACTTTGACTTTCAAAACTGTCTCTGTCTTCCAGTGTTGAGCAGCAAAGTGTCATTCTCATACCTGGCAGAGCTCCATACTCAAAGTATTCACTCTGCTGCATCTTTCTTTCACAGGGTAGTCACAGCCAATGTTAAATGCATGTGTAAGGGACTTAATGATCCACTAAAAATACTAGTGGTAAAAACAGCCTTTGTCAACGGCAGCTGCTGTGACATTCTTTCTTTCCTTTTTCACAATAGCTTGAAGATTGAAGCACTTGCCCATGAGTGCTAAATACCAAGCTGCCTCAACTGAAATCGAAGCCACATCTCTTTATTTCTTAAAGGGTCAATTCTGAATGCTAAAGGGTAGTCTCTTCCAATTTCTGAAGCTATTTCTGTCATTATGACATTACATCACCTACATTTTAGGCACAGGGAAAACTAGAATTAGACTTTATGTGTGTCTTCTTAGCTCCCTCTGCTTTTTAAAAATGCAGATAACTGGTATCTTCTCATGTCTCAAATACGTATAAAAGAAAACATTATTAACTGTGAAGTGCATAGACAATGTAATAATGAAATAATTTGAGTGCCAAAGATAGATAAAGTCAGTAACAAAGTTTTTAGTCAAAATACTTCCTATCCCTTTGTGATAAAACGTATGTTTTGTTTATACATTTTAAGCACAATTATAAGAACTTAGAGAAGTTGTTAACAGGACTGATAAATTAGGAATATGTACAAATAAAAGGTTGTCTCATATTTATGAGACATTATACCTGTGATAAATATTCATCTCTCTTGAATCAACTTCTTTGAAAGCTTATGCTTTAAAAAGGCCCAAGCTATATTTCATGGTTTTAAAGCTGTTCACATTTCCCTCATTTACAGGATCTTTATATTGGTTTGTTATGACAACCAGTAGGAGAAGTTCGTACTTACTCTTTATTGCTCTCAGTTTTCTCCTGTGTGCCAGGA
Source organism: Baryphthengus martii (assembly GCA_013396935.1). Lineage (NCBI taxonomy): Eukaryota > Metazoa > Chordata > Aves > Coraciiformes > Momotidae > Baryphthengus > Baryphthengus martii. The sequence goes on from VWZK01011291.1 coordinate 17,625, forward strand.
TTATTGTCAAGAAAACAAAGCTCACTGTGGTGGGTTGACCTTGGCTGAGCACCATGTACTCACCAAGTCACTCTATCACTGCCCCCTCCCTCCCTCAGCATGAAAAGGGGAGGGGAGAATAAGATGGGAAGAGTCCATGGGGTACAATAAAGGCAGTTTAGTAGGAAAAGGCAAGAAAAGCAAAATGCAAGCCTCACACACACAAAGCGAAGCAAAACAAGATTTTATTCTCTACTTCCCATCAGCAGGTGATGTCTGGCCTTACCTGGGAAGCAGGGCTCTTGTATGCGTAGCAGTTGCTTGGAGGACAAACATCTTCAAAGATGGATGACTCCACCCTCCTCCTCCTTTCTCTTCCTTTTATACTTGAGCTGACATCATATGGTGTGGAGTATCTTTTTGATCAGTTTGTGTCAGCTGTCCTTACTGCGTCCTCTCCCAAGATCTTGCCCACTCCATCTCACTGCACGGGGAAGATCTTGGAAAGACGGCCTAGGTGCTGTGTGAGCGCTGCTCAGCAGCAGCCACAACACAGGCATCTTATCTACCTCCTAATACAATGCACAGCACCATAAGAGCTGCTCTGGGGAACATTAGCTCCATCTCACTCAAACCCAATACACTGAGAAAATACTATAGTAATATATACAATACAACACAACTGTCACAGGGAAAAGTAACACAAGAACCAGAAAAAAACACAGCAACATTCTATGAAAGAATCTCTGTGTAGGTCTGCAAAATAGAATATTTTTCACATTTAAACAACAACAAACAAACAAGCCCACATTTATTATTTGTATGATCTATTTGTTTTTAATTTTCTAATGCAGTCTTTAAGCTGAAATAGATTTGAGGATACCGTAGAAACCCTACCTGTTTTCACATGTACACACAAAATAAATGCAGTTCCAGAGGCAGCCCTAATCCAGACCTTAGAAGATATCCCTGGAAAGCCTTACATCAGTTTCAGAGGGTTTTTTGCCTAGATCTCAACCAGGTCATTTAACCTAACAAGTACGAATTTAAAGCTGACAAATTATATTTATGTTTTAAGAATCAAACAATTGAATCTGTAAAAGTGCTCTTCAAATCAAAATTTAAGTACAGAAAGTATTATGTCAGACTTTAGGTAAAATAATTGCTATAAAAAATTGTTTTAAAGAAGTACAGGAAGTAAGGCAATCAAAGCATGAAATTTTCAGCAAGTGGTAATCTTGGCCTCTCATTCTATTTTAAGTCTCATTCCAGAATATTTTCAAGCAATTGAAAGACATCATTGAACTACCTAGTCTAGGTGAGCTTTCAGGACTGCTAGTTCAGATTCACAGGTGCCTGCAATTCTTTAAATACAGACTGGCTGACAAAACAGATTAAACATATAATTTTTAAATGTCACTTTTACATTGTACTGTAGAAACAGAATACAGGCTTCTGGTGGAAGGGAGGCTGATGGTGAGAATGAAAAAGAGTCTGAATAGAATACAGTTGAATCACAGAATCACAGAATCATACATAGAATACCAGGATGGAAGGGATCTTAAGGATCATCTGATCCAACCTTTCTGAGCATGGTCTAGATAAGATGGCCCAGGTCTAGATAAGATGGCCCAGAACCCTGTCCAGATGAATCTTAATAGTGTCCAGTGTTGGGGAATCCAGCACTTTCCTGGAAAGATTATAACAATGGCTGATTGCTCTCACTGTGAAAAATCTCTCCATGAGTAACTTGTGCCTATTGCTCCTCATCTTTTCCATGTGCCTCCCTGTAAAAGAGAACTTTCCATCTTTTTTGTAGCCACCCTTTAAATACTGGAACATGGCACTTGGGTTTCCCCTAAGCCTTCTCAAGGCTGAACAAACTGAACTCTCTCAGCCTTTCTTCATATGGCAGGCTTCCCAGTGCTTTGATCATTTTTGTGGTCCTTCTCTGGACCCTGTCCACATCTTTCTTGTATAGTGGAGACCAAAACTGAACACAACATTCTAAGCGTGCCCTGACAAGAAGCGAGTAAAGTAGGATAACAACTTTTTAATCTCTGCTGGTGATGCCCTTGTTGATGTCAACCAGCACATCCCATTGACTTTCTTCGCCACAGCAGCACACTGTTCACTCATCTTGAGTTTGTTGTCTACCAGGACCACTGTACCCCTTTCCCCAGAGCTGTTCATCAATCAGGTAGATCCTAGCCTGTGCTGCATTCCTGGATTATGTTTTCCCAGGTACAAAAGTTTACACTTGTCCTTGTTGAACTTTGTAAGGTTCTTGTTAGCCCACTCCTCCAATCTATCAAGGTTTTCATGTAGGTTGGCTTTCCCTTTTGAAGTGTTCCCTTCCCCACCCAGTTTCGTATCATTAGCAAACTTCATCAGGATACACTTGATCCCATCATCCAGATCACTTATGAAAATATTGAAGAGTATTGGGCTCAATATTGATCCCTGGGGACCCCACCTGCAATAGGCTGCTAGTTTGAAAGGGAGATATTTATTGTTGAGAGATAATGAAGTCATAGGACTGGCTTTGTTTTAAGAAAAACTTTTCCTCTGTTATATGATGTATTCATCTTATTTTACTGACTTTTTTTACATATGCAATCTGTATAGCACACATTGGCTCATATTATCTTGGAATAAAGCACACAAGTAACTATTAAATGGAATATAAATACAAAAGGGGGGGGGAGAAAAAAATAGCATAAAATGTCAGTAATTAAACATAAATCTAATTGATAATTTAGCTTGTGACCTAATGTAACTAACATATGTTTTCCTAGAAACAATCATTAGCAGAGTCTCAGAAGAAATACTTTATAAATGTGAAACAGAAATGCTTAAATGTAGCAAAATAACCCCTCTCATTTGAGAATTATACAATTTGGAAACCCAGGTTTTGTGTTTTTCATTTTATAAACAAATTCCTTTCATCTTCAGTTTCTACCATCCACAGACAACTGTGGCCAAAGATGATTCACTTCTTTTAGCTCATTTTCTAGAAGCTGTAAAAAACTTGAATTGTCTGGATGCCATAAGGGAGCTGATTTATGAGATCAGTCATCACAGTCACAGGATCAACAAGTGTTTTACATGTGCTCAGAGAGCTAGCAAGTTCTGAGACAAATAGATGAAAAGCCTATTCCCTGACACAGTCCAGATATAATGAGAAGTGAGAGAGAAAAAGGGGACTATGATAAATGGCAGAAGAGTAAAGACCAAGATGCAAAGAGGTATAATGGAAATAGATCTGGAACAAGTAGAAGCTGAAGTGGATTATGTAGGAAGCATCCAAAAAGGAAGCCAAAAAACACTGCACCCAGTAGGAAACTCTTATGCCTGGGTATATTTCCCATGTGTCAGAGCTCTTCTGTGAGATGTCTGTGAATCTCATAGCTGAAAATTTCTTTATTTCATCAGTAGTCTATGCAGATATCAACCTGCTAGTGTCAATAGATGCTGCAGTTATTTGTGAAGCACAGTCTATAGTGGATATAAAGACAGCTCCATCTCTGAAGTCTCAGCAGTTCATTCAGTGATTATGTTTCAATATTAGCAGTGTTATCCTAGCAACTGTTATTAAGAAGCCTGTGTGAATATAACGATGTGAGGGGTGAGAATGCCAAAGAAACATATCACAAAAACGCTTTGGTTTGATTTCTAGTTCCAGAGCACTTATTTTTCTCTTCAAACAAAAATTCATTTAGAAGGGCAGTACAGTGCATAAAATGTGATTATCCCTTCCACAGAAGAGTGACATTATTTTGCCAGAAATCTTTAAAGACAAAATATTCTTTTTTTTTTCCTTTCAGAATGACTAATCTTCCAATAAATAGAACAAATGAGCAGCCTCACTGAAGATCCCTATCTACACTTGCTAGTTCTTAAAAAATACTTGTTTTAGCAAGTACTAAACTTTATCCCAGTGATTTTATCCCTCAGTACTAAGGGACAGTGAAACAGAGGCTTGTGGAGGTGAAAATTTATTGAGCAAAAGTGTAACAAAGCATTCAGAATTTTCTTTCAGTTTAGTTCTAGAAAAAAGCAACTGTTAACATGACATCAAACGTGGCACGATGAAGATCCTTGTGCAAGAGCAACCTAGTCTTATCAGTGTTCAGTCCATTCTGTAGTTTTCATGCTCTCTACTCCAACAGAGATACAGACTTCTCTGACTTCTGAGTATGACCTGTAGGGTATTCAGAAAAAACAGGTTCAGTAAAGGTGATGTATCTGTTTTTATATGGTTGCCCAATAACAGAAGAAATATCTAGCCAAGTATCTGTCATTCTTTGCTTAGCCTGTGGAAATTGTTCCCACATATTCTCCATCTTCCACTAGAGTGTTACTTCTGACATTACAAAAAGAGCATTTAATGTGAAATTCAGGCTTTACAACTGGCATCAGAAGCCTTGCTTGTGAAAGTCCTATGCAGTAGTTCATTTTTCTTCCAACTTACTCTCTTTTTTACACTGTGAATCTTCTATTTTTGTTGATGTCATCCTGCTTCCAGTGAAGGAGTGCACAGTGCTTGTTTTTTACCTTTGAGACAGCATAACAGTTAAGACATAAACTTGTAGAGTCGGAAGATAAAAACTGGAACCCTGTTAGGTAGAGAGTGACAGAGGACTACCATTCTCCATCCTCTAGGCCAACATTCCTATAAAAGATTGGTGGTCATGGCATCATACTACATTAGAAGAATAACAGGAGTGGGACATTCTAATTAAAAAAAAATAAAAAAATCTAATTTCTTCTCTGGAGGAAAATAAATATAACTAATTTAAAAAAAACTTGTTAGAATCTAGCTAGGTTTCATACATAGATTGTCTTCCTTAAGCATTCCAATGTGTGCCCCTACAGCACATAAACACAGGTTTTCTCATTAAAAACATGAACAAACAAACAAATAAAAAACACCTTCAAGTTTAGTATTTCTTAGATAACAGTTTGTACTTTTTAGGTTGTTCCATATCTGTTATAAAGAGATTTAATTCACACTTGATGTTCTGGGTGACCCTTTGGAAGATGAGTACTTAAAATTAGGCACAGAATCTACTACTTTGGTGATACCTAGATCACAAATTGACCTAGTTTCTGAGTCTTGTGAAAACAGAATCATAAAATCATTTAGGTTCAAAAATACATTTAAGAACATCAAGTCTAACTGTTGACCTAGCACAGCCAAGTGCACCATTAAACTATGTCTCCTCAGCACCACATCCACGTTTCTTTTAAATACCTCCAGGGATGGTGAATAAATTACTTCCCTGAGCAGCTTGTTTCTATCAATCTAACCTCCTCTGATGCACCTTATGGCTATTTCCCCTTGTCAATATCACTTGTTACTCAGGAAAAGAGACTGACCCCACCTTGCTGCAACCTCCTTTCTGGTAGTTGTAGAGAGTAAAAAGGTTTGCTCTGAGCCTCCTTGTCTCCAGGCTAAACAACCTGAGTTCCCTCAGCTACTCCTCATAAAAGTTGTGAAGCTTGGCACTGTAACTGCAATTTTTAGAAAATAAAACAAAACAAAAACTAGTCAAACCCAAACCAAAACCAAACAAAAACCCAACCAAACCCAAGAAAAAAACACAAACAACAAAACACCACTGACTTGACATCATTCCATTGGACAGAAAAAGTAAAGTTCTTACTTCATATTAGTAGACACTAAATTCCACTATAGAGCTTGATTCATCACAAAGAAGTGACTTCTAGCTAGGTTTATAATGTCTTCTGCATTTCTTGTAGCAGTGTCATTGTGGCTGGTATACACATATTTAATCATGAGAGAAGTGACTTCATGATGTTTACCATCAAATTTCAGATTGCGTAAAGACTATTTCCCCTACTTGTTTTTGTAGCTGTTGAAGTAGGTCTCACTGCAGCATAAAACAGAATGAAAAAAACATTGCACTGATACACTGTTTGTAATAAAGAAATACAAAACAAGACTGTGAAAGCAGCCTACTCTCTAATTGCGAACATGTATTAGTGGAAGAGGCACCATGTGACCGTTACAGAAATGATACCTTTTAATTGGAGGAAGGAAAGAAGAAATTAGTTCCCTGACCATAAATAACGTCCAGTACGTGCCACATATATCGATTTTCTGTGCTTATATCTTCAAGCATCTTTAGATACTTTATATTATCCAAAGCCTAGCCCTTGAGTCACAGCCTTTGCCTTCATTTCACAAAATCTCAGAATGATAGGGATTTGAAGGAACTTCTGGGGATCATCTATCTAGTTCACACCCCTGCCAAAGCATCTTTACCTAGAGCAGTTTGCACAGGAGGACATTCAGCAGGTTTTGAGTCTCCAGAGAAGGAAACACCACACACTCTCTGGGCAGCCTGTTCCCGTGCTCTGTCACCCAAACAGTAAAGAAGTGTTTCCTGATGTTTAGGTGGGACTTCCTGTGTCCCAGTTTGTGCCCGTAGCCCCTTGTTCTGTCACTGGACACCACTGTAAAGCACAGATTGGCCTCAATTTCCCATATGGCTTTGTGCCACAGAATGATAATCACCTGAATGAGTGCCTGCCTATTGGGAAGAGATTCATGGCTACAGGTATTACTTTGCTGTCCCTATATATCCCACAAGTATTCTTTTATGACTGAAGTTGAAAGGGACATTGCTCAAAGCCCCTTCACTTGTATTCTCAGTTTTCTCAGATTGTCAGTCAAACGTGATACTTGGTTTCTTTACAGAAGGTATTCTTTTGATAAACTGTTCCTTAGTGATAACAGGAAGAGCAGCAGAAGAGGAAGGAATATAAAACACATTAACCAGGCATTTTGACTGATGTTCTAAAGCAATCAAAACCTTTAGGGGGAAGTGTCATAGCTTACTTGGTTTTGTTTTCCAATTTTTGCAGTCTATTATAGCCTACTAGCCTGTGGCTCTGAGTATGGCAAACAGAAGTTCAGAAACAAAATACACAAGGGGAGAAACAAAACAAACAAAAACCCCAACATGTACAAGGCAGTAATGTTAGCCTTACTTTGATCACAAAGAATAAGCTGACTTATTGACAGATATGTCCCAACCTTGTTCACTGGTCAAAAAGCAGATCTTTCAGTCTAGAGTATCCATCTCTCTTTGTTAATTATTCATCTCTCTCTTGTTGTTTAACATCTTGCTTCACCAGCAGTTTGTTCACTGTCTCTTCCACCTCCATACCCTCTTTCTTGTCCCTGCTGGATTTGGTCATGAATTTACCCTTCTAAGAGGTTTGCTCTGGCTGAGAATTATATGCAATGTAGGAAACAGAATATGAAGCTAACCAAGTATGAAAAATGGGAGTAAGTGGCCGCAGTAGTAGTAAGACATGTATAGTGTGAAACTCAAACTAAACCAGGCATCTAAGGTGATTTTAAGAAAAACAAAACCTGCTGAGATAAATCTTAAAGAGTTGTCTCAGACCTAAATATTCATTACCATGAAACTAATGAAGGTCCTTGAAAGGATAATTACAGACCCTTTTGAATACTTAAAGCTCTGTTAAGAATCTGAGAACCATTTAAAGACCTCAGTGAAATCATAACAAGATAATGTACATGGATAGAAAAAAATAACCAACCAATCAACCAAAACACCATAAAAATGATGATGCATTAAATCCACAGTCTAATAATACATCATTTTTTTTCACATGAGGTGTATCAAAATTATTTATAGACTTAAATTTGTTGACAAAGTTTGACCATGAAGAAAATGCCACCTAAACTGATTACTCTAAAGATATGTTCTGTGGAACTAGGATGCAAAATTGGGTTTGGTGTCTATTTTTATGGAAAATGATTACATGTTCTTCATAGATTTATCCTAGTTCTATCCTGTAGTGTGTGCTTAAGAGGGGCCCCAGAGTATTGAGATTCTTCAATTTCTCCACTCAGAATAGATGCACAGATCAACTGAGCATGGCTTTCCTTTACAAAATACACAAGAGTAAGATCTTATTATAGCTGCTTATGTACCATCTGCACACCTGTGTAAAACTAGGCATAGCCAGTTCAAAACAGCCAGGCATAACCACTTGAAATTAGTGATGTAAAATATTATCTCTGTAGTATTTGTGAATATATTTATTTATTGCTTTCCTGCTCAAAAAATCAGAAGAGAAGTAGAGGTGCATTGCAAATTTTAATTTCACAATTTAATTTCATGCTCCAAATATCTGGTCAAATTCTTTATTTGGTAGAATCTCAGCTTTGTAAAAGATTCAGCCAGCTAAATCTGATCTCTGATCACATGGTGATTTCTTCATTCTTATTTATGAACTTAGGAGATTCTACAGAATTACTCTGCTGTATTATTTCAAGAAGCTATGCTTTCTGAAATCAGTAATGACCAGGTTTTGGTGACTGACATTGAAGTAGATATTAATATAAATAAACAGTCTGTAGTGGTATGGTTTCTTTTTCAATAAGCAAAATATCTACATGGACTTCACATTTGTCTTTGATTTGCTCAGCAGCAGCCACCTTTAGCATGAATATAACAGATAGAAAAATATCAAGCTAAGTAGCTTGTCTAGTAGTAAAACAAAATGTAGTTTCTCAAAAAAGTATTTCCTGTCCTATTATTTGAAAAATCCACATAATGATATATTCTTTCTCATCAAATTTTTTTAAAAGTTTGATTTTAAACAATAATCACAAAAAAAAAAAAAATTATCCATTTTTGAAGGCAAGTGTATTTCTGTTTCAAATATTTCATTTCTATTGGTCATTTAATGGAACAAGATAAATTTGAGATGAGGAAATAAATATCTGGATATATAGATAATAGCTTGTATGGACACAGATTTACAGCTAAGCCTAAAGCATTTTATACTGTACATAACTAGATGAATAATTAAAGCCAATTAAGAATTTTCTCCATTTGATAATAACCAGGTGTACACTGTGAACAATAACTAAGACAGATTTCTTTGAACTATCCTCGCAACGAAGGCAGAGCTTCTGTAAGTGTCATAACACAGATCAAAGCA
>VWZK01011293.1:0-32114 GCA_013396935.1 Baryphthengus martii
ACACAATATTCCACATGTGGTCTCACCAGCACAGACTAGAGCAAGAGGAGAATCTCTCTCAACCTACTAACCACATCCCTTCTAATCCACCCCAGGATGTTATTGGCCTTCTTGGCCGTAAGGGCACATTGCTGGCTCATGGTCATCCTTCTGTCTGATAGGACCCCCAGGTCCCTTTCCTCTACGCCAGTCTCCAACAGGTCAGTTCCCAACCTATACCGGTACCTGGGGTTGTTCTTTCCCAGATGCAGGACTCTACACTTGCCTTTGTTGCGCTTGTCCCCACCCAGCTCTCCAGCCTGTCAAGGTCTCGCTGAACGGCAGCACAGCCTTCTGGTGTGTCAGCCACTCCTCCCAGCTTTGTGTCGTTAGCAAACTTGCTGACAGGGCATTCTGTTCCCTCATACAGGTCATTAATGAATACACTGAACAACACTGGCCCCAGTACTAACCCTTGAGGGACTCCACTAGATACAGGCCTCCAACTAGACTCAGTCCCATTTACCACAACTCTCTGGTTTCTACCCTGCAACCAGTTCACAATCCACCTCACTATTCAATCATCCAGACCATGCTTCCTCAGTTTAGCTACAAGGATGTTGTGGGAGATGGTGTCAAATGCTTTACTGAGGTCAAGATAAATCACATCCACTACTCTACCATACTTGTTATACTTCAGAGACCACACAAGTGTTTTCATAGCTACGGTGCACAGGTACTAGATGGAAGGCAATTCCATGCTATTTGTCTTAGGAATAGGGTGTAAAACCAGTAGTATTGTGATGGGTTTTGTGCTCCCAAGAGAGCAAGAGAGGAAGGAAAAGCAAGCTTTTTTTTCAGGTTTAGAATGCCTTGTGGAGAAAGAGTTTAGCACAGGAAGTGTACTAAATCTAATCTCTAAGGCTTCTTAGCATCAGCTTATACGTAAACTCTAATTAATTGTTTAGTTAAAACCAAGAGGGCATTCAGCTTTTTCCGTCATATTTGGAAATTTGCTGTAAAGTACATTTGGCAAGAGAATTTCAAAATTGTGTGTGTAATTTAGGACTTTTAAAAAATTTCTACCTGAAATGAATATGAACATTTACCAATGAACTTGTCAAAGTCATAATATACCAATTTACAAAATGGAACAAAATTGGTGCAATACCTATGAAGGCCTCAAGTGATTTGTCACATTTATGGCTGTTTACAGGGTCAAGTGTTCACCCCACACACTGCAAAGTAAAGTCTAATGTTTTTTTTTCTTTCTATGTGACTGACTGCAGAATGAAGTTTAACACTATACTACCACAAAGAATAATCTACAAAAGTAGAGAGAAACTTTTCTAAGCCATAAAGAATGCATAATCAACATTTTGATAAAACAAAGGTCTTAGATGTCTTTTAAGTGCTTGGAGAAAGTAAATATTCCTTAATATACCTAAAACACAGCATTTGAATTAGCTATAATTACATTCATAAGATAATCAAAGAGGTAACTTTTTGCTGTCACCCAATAGAAACCACAGTGTGCTCATCTAGTTGGAATTATTATAATTATTTCCATAATTTACTTGATGGATTTAGCTCCTAGGTTTCAGTTTCCTCAGACAAAAGATTATATTCATTTATAAGAAACGCATTTTCTCACTGGAATGAAAAGACTCCTTAACTACAAGTGGTAGCTACTAAAAGCAAAATACCTAGCCAGGGTCTGAAAAAAGATACACATCTGTGATGTTTTAAAAATTCATAGTTGATTGCATAAAAAAGAAATTAAGTTCTGACATTGACTTTAGGAGTAACAGAGCTAGATAGATATTTCATGAAGCATCCTTATATATTGGTTGTGTTATCCCAATTAATAGGAAAAAGGGAACTTTCACACCCTCTTTTAATCTTGATATGACTGGATATTCTAGCAATTTGATTATAGAACAAACTTTTTGGTAATGTCAGAACTAAGCAACTGCCTCCTTAATAGACAATTGACTTAAAAAGTCTCTACCAAAACAAGCAGCAATTGAAATCACCAACCATTCTTTAGTAAGGTTTTTCTTCTTTCTTTGGTATCAAACTGGTTAAAATTATTAACTATATGTTACGGTGGTTTATTTTTTATCAGATACTGTTTTGATTGTTATGCATTTAACAAGTAGTTATATATTGCACACAAACATCACTTTTAGCTCTATTTCCCCCTGGCTACAGTCATATTCGTCCTTGTGTGCTCTTCTTCCGCATCCATTACTCTTGTCTTATTTAGCATACAAAGGCTTAGGTTCAAGACAGGAAAAATATTTTTATATAGCCTATTGTGCAGACTCTCATTTTTCTCTGCCCCATCCTCTCCTACTGTTGAAGCTGGGTTGGTGTGCAGTAACAAATGTAAGGAGTAGGGGCAGGCAAGACACAGAATGAATGAATGTGATCGTAATGTATTGGCAGGTTTTTTTAAATACCAAAGATTGATGATTCAGGACGGTTATTTTATTCTTCCATATCCTAAGCTTAAGGGAAAACTTACTCTTGTGGATTACTTACTTTATTATCTCTTCAGCTAGAGTGTAAGTGGGAAAGCTCTTTGTTTGGGCTTAAGGCGTAAAAACCTCTCTAGTAATCAGAACTGTTAATAATTAAATAGCATTTTATATTGGCTGAGAATAAAAAGAACTAGAATTCTTCTATAATATCTCCCTGACAACTACATGTAAGTATTTATCAATACTAAAGGAAGAGGAGCAAGATCTTGACTTTAATAAAGCAAATAAGACTCCTATCATTCTATAAAATGAAGCCAATCATTCCACTGCAGAGTTGACATTAATAGACATTCTCAAGAAGTTAGACTGACCAAATGTCCACACACACTAGGCATTTCTTGAGCCCCCTTTTATTCCTTTGTCAGACATCTGTAGACCCTGTACTCAAAATGAAGTTAGAAAAAGAGAGTTCTGGAAGGTTTCCAATAGCTTTCTTGTGGTTGGTTTAGAAAGACAGGATCTGGGCTCAGTTTCTAGACAGTCTTATAGTCAAAGACACAAGATACCACTTCAAGGTTGCATGGTGTCATCCATTCTTCAAGTTATTTTTATGCACTGAGCATACAAAAAGGTTTTTTAAAAATGTTCACAAAATAGACAAGGTGAGTCTAATCTTTTAGTTCTTTCCTGTAAGTAATTTAAGGAAAAAAAAAAAAAAAAAAGTTTTACAATCCTGATCATAATTCTGAATTTCTGCAAGTGATATGCCACTTGCATATAAAATCCTTTTTCAGCTGTGACATCACCTCTCTCTAATAAAGGTAATCTTTAGCCTGATACTAGGACTGGAATGAAGTTACTGGTGGCTTATAATTTTTGTTCCTGACTACCAGCAATTTGTGAAAACAAAATATTATTTCCTTAGTTTTAGAATCATAGAATCATTTCAGTTGGAAAAGACCTTCAAGATCATCAAGTCCAACTATTGAGTCCAATCCCACCACTAAACCATGTCCCTTAGCACACCACCTATATGCCTTTTAAATACCTCCATGGATGGTGACTCCAACACCTCCCTGGGTAACCTGTCCCAATGTTTGACAACCCTTTCAGTGAAAAAATTCTTCATAATATCCAACCTAAACTGTCCCTAGTGCAGTTTGAGGCCATTTCCCCTCATCACTTGTTACCTTGGAGAAGAAACTGACCCCCACTGCACTACAACCTCCTTTCAGGTAGTTGTGCAGAGTGATGAGGTCTCTTCTCCAGGCTAAAGAACCCCAGTTCCCTCAGTTGCTCCTCATAAGACTTATTCTCTAAACCCTTCACAAGCTTCATTGCCCTTCTTTGGATGCATTCCAGCACCTCAATGTCCTTCTTGTCATGAGAGGCCCAAAACTGAACACAATACTCAAGGTATGGCCTCACGAATGCCACGTACATAGGCATAATCACTTCCTTGATAATGCTGGCCACACTATTTTTGATACAGGCCAGGATGACATTGGCCTTCTTGGTGACCTGGGCACACTGATGGCTCATGTTCAGCCAACTGTCAACCAACACTCCCACAGTCCTTTTCTACCAGGCAACTTTACAGCCACTCTTCGTTAAGCCCATAGAGTTGTATGGGGTTGTTGTGACCCAAGTGCAAGACCTGGCACTTGGTCTTGCAGAATTTCGTACCGTTGGCCTTGGCCCATCAATCCAGCCTGTCTAGGTCCCTCTGAAGAGTATTCTTACCTTCAAACATATCTATGCTCCCATCCAGCTCCATATCATCCATAAACTTGCTTGAGGTGCCCTCGATCCCATCATCCAGATCATTGATAAAAGTATTAAGGGGAACAGGCCCTAGTACTGAGTCCTGAGGGACACCATTTGTGATTGGCCACCAGCTGGACTTAACTCCATTCACCACCACGCTCTAGGTCTTGCCATCTAGTCAATTTTTTTACCCAGAGAAGCGCACGCCCATCCAAGCCATAAGCAGCCAGTTTCTCGAGGAGAATACTGTGGGAAACAGTGTCAAAGGCTTTGCCGAATTTCAGGTAGACAACATCCAGAGCATCTCCCCCATCCACTAAGTAAGTCACCTTGTCATAGAAGGAGATCTAAACTTGTTATTGACTTTAATTGTATTATATTATATTAAGGTAAACTATCTACCTTTTAGGGGTCTTTAATGATTGCTGAAGTTAGTGGAAGAATTATTGTAGACTTAAAGGAGACAATCACACATAAGAAAATAAAGACCTCTTATTAACAACGATGTGGAAAACTGAAAACAAAAGCAACAACAATGAAAAAATGAAGCATTGGAATTATATTTGAATGTAAGAAGAAAGAGTAAAAAAAATCAAGAAGAAAAAGAATAAAAATCAAACACTAAACCCTTTTCATAGTTCCTACAACTTTTAAAAGACTAGGTCTTACCTTCAGACAAAGAGAAACGGCAGTGTGTTAATCCCAAGGCATGTTAGACAGGACTCACTAAAGCAAGTGGCTTATTGGGTTTATCGTCTGAGTCTAGACCAACATTGAGATTGAAGAGGCTTAAAGAAAGCAATCAGTCCTTCAGTCAAGAAGATTGTCCCTCTTCAATCTTCCCTTGTCTATAATTACTAATTAGTAATAGAAACTATGCAACTCTGATGAAGTATTGTCTTGAACTTTCTTGTGCAACGTTGTCTTTAAGAACCAGGCTTACATATAATTTTCAGGATTTGGAACCTCCTGAATCATCATTAAAATGAGTCTGAAGATCTGGACCAGAAAAAAAAAGAGGAGCATATTCAGCTAAGAGCAAACTGGTATAGAATTGACTTCATATAGAGTCATAGAATCATAGATCATAGAATGGCTTGAGTTGGAAGGGACCTTAAAGATCATCTAGTTACAACCCACCAGATCAGGCTCCACTAGGATCATCAGGATCCACTAGAACACCTCCCACTAGATCAGGCTCCACTCATAGTTGTATAAGAAAAGACCTGAGACTGGAACTAATGACCAGTTTGCTCAGTCAAACCATTTAAGCAGCAGATTATTCTAAGTGCCAGCTTGAGCACAAACCCGAGCAGAGTATGAATGGTTTTCCAGCTCATAGTTCAGGATTTTTGCAGAACAGATATTTACTGTGATAGAACTATGTAGCTAGTTCTACTCCTGGAGCATCTTCATTATATGTATGTCCATGTATATACACATGAATACTTAACATTTATTCAGATGATTATCTTTCCCAAAATTTGAGTTAGCTTTGGTGTATTTTATGGAAAGATTACGCAATAAGATAGAAGGTTATGCTTTCAGAGGCAGGACTTCTGCTAAACTTTCAGGTAGTGGCTTTTAAATGGAAGCACTGGTCATCTTATTGCTGGTTCTTGATGCTGCCAGTGACACCTACATTTTTGGACCTATCATGTTTTCTACCGAGCTTCAGTTCCTGCTATTCTTGCAGCTTATTTCAGGTCTGGTTGTAGGGGTTCTTCTTAAGGTTTGTTTTTTAATGTGGAAAGGAAAACATTACTCTGGAGGGACTCAAGAATTTGCATGAGGTAGGTAGGAATAATTAAGGATTGGATAGGGTTTTTTTTTTCTCCTTCCATAGTGCTCAGTGAATATATCTCAGGTGACATACAGGGAGATGTTATATGCTTCTGGAGAATGGCTGATTCTTCTTGCTTCCTCACTACTAATTTTTATCTCTAGTTTTGACTTCTCTCACTAATTTTTTTTTTCACATTATTTATACGCTTTACATTATTAAAGTTCTTTGTATTTTGTTTAAATTGGTAAATCTTAAATCTGTTTAAAATCACCTGTGTCAACTTTCTCAAAAT
This sequence comes from Baryphthengus martii, assembly GCA_013396935.1. Classification (NCBI taxonomy): domain Eukaryota; kingdom Metazoa; phylum Chordata; class Aves; order Coraciiformes; family Momotidae; genus Baryphthengus; species Baryphthengus martii. Next base: position 6,311 of record VWZK01011293.1, read on the forward strand.
CCATCAGAAAAAATAAAACCTGACAGTCTAGTTCAGCTGAAGCTCCATTCACATTAGCAGCAATGAAGTCACCAGAAGTGGACGCTGGCAGCAGGTGGAGCAGAGAATGAAGTCTTTCACATGCTGACATTCAAATTCCCTGTGACACTATAAACCAAGGCCTAGGGTAATCTTTGATTTAGAGAGACACGTTAATCTAATGTAATCTTCAACAGTGTGTAACTAACAGAAGGTTTAACATAATGCTCCAAACAAGTGGCAGATGGGCTTTTGTTTTCTTTGAATATGACAATTTAAAGGTGGTGATACACTCCTTTGCAATTGTGCTTCATAATTTCAGATATTAGTGGGATATACTGCAGACTTTGATGTAACAGAAAAAGACAAGCAACGTATTCTAACTAGAACCGCAGTACTTTGGAGACTCTAGCAAAACACATAACACAGACAATGAATCAATGCTGGTCTTTGATTTCTGGAAGGTTCAGGTTATTTCTTTTTAGAAAATGTATATTCTATAAAACTGTTAAAAATATTTGGTTCATATAATTATACTAATATACGTATAAGGAAAACTCTCTACCATCACTAGGAGTAGAATCAAAAAAACATAGAATAATTTAGGTTGGAGAGGAGCTTTAAGATCATCAAGTTGAACCATTAACCCAGTACTGCCAAATTCACCGCTAAACCATAGAATCATCGAATCATAGAATGTTAGGTGTTGGAAGGAACCTCAAGAGATCACCTAGTCCAACCCCCCTGCCAGAGCAGGGTCACCTAGGGCAGGCCATAAAGGAACGCATCCAGGTGGGTTTTGAATGTCTCCAGAGAAGGAGACTTCACAACCTCTCCGGACAGCCTGTTCCAGTGCTCTGCCACTCCAACAGTGAAAAAGTTTCTCCTCATGTTGAGGTGGAACCTCCTATGTTTTAGATTGTACCCGTTATTTCTTGTCCTATTACTGGGCACCTGAGAAAAGAAACCGGTCCCTTTCACTTCACACCCACTCCTCAGATATTTATAGACATTAATAAGATGTCCTCTCAGCCTTCTCTTCTCCAGATTAAACAGTCCCAGTTTTCTCAGCCTTTTCTCATAGGAGAGACATTCAAATCCTTTAATCATCCTCATAGCTCTCCGTTGAACTCTTTCCAGTAGATCCCAGTCTGTCCCTAAGCACATCTACCCATCTTTTAAATCCCTCCAGGAATGGTGACTCCACCACTTCCCTGGATAGCCTGTTCCAAGGCTTGGCAACACTTTCAGTGAAGAATCTTTTGCTAATATTCAATCTAAACCTCCCCTGATGCAACTTGAGGGCATTTCCTCTCATCCCATCACTTGTTCCTTGGGAGAAGAAGCCAATCTCCTCTCACTGAAACCTTAGGTTAATCAAGCAGGACCTGCCTTTCTTAAACCCATGCTGACTGGGCCTGATAACCCCGTTGTCCTGTATATGTCATATGATGGCACTCAGGATGATCTGCTCCATAACCTTCCCTGGTACCAAGGTCAGACTGACCGGCTTGTAGTTCCCTGGATCTTCATTCCAGCCCTTCTTATAGATGGACATCACATTTACTAACCCCCAGTTAACTGGGACCTCCCTTGTTAACAAGGACTGCTGATAAATGATGGAAAGGGGCTCGGTGAGCACTTCTGCCAGCTTCCTCAGTATCCTCGGGTGAACCCCATCTGGCCCCATATACCTCTATGTGTCTAAGTGGTGTAGCAGGTTGCTGACCATGTTGCTAGGGAACAACTGGTCTTACTATTAAAGATGGATGCAAAGAAGGCTTTAAGTACATCAGGCTTTTTCTTGGACACTATGTTTCCCCCTGTATCCAGTAGAGGATGGAAATTCTCCTTAGCCCTCCTTTTGTTGCTAATGTACTTACAGAAACATTTTTATTGTCTTTTACAACAGGAGCCAGATTAAGTTCTACTGAGCTTTGGCTCTTCTCATTTTCTCCCCACAGAACCCCATAACATCCTTGTAGTCCTCCTGAGTTCCCTGGCCCTTCTTGAAAAGGTCATAACCTTTTTTTTTTTTTCTCTTTTTTTTTCCTGAGTTTCAGTCAAAGCTCTCTGTTCAGTCAGGCTGGTCTTCGCTGTTGGCTAGTCTTTTGGCACATGGGGACAGCCTGCTCCTGCACATTTAAGATTTCTTCTTGAAGAATGTCCAGCCTTCCTGGACTCCTTAGCCCTTCAGGACTGTACTACACCAAGAGTAGAAGGAGAGTATTTACTGTGGCAGTTAACCTTTTATTGTGCAGCTTCTCAAAGACTTTGGGAGAGCTCTCTGTTCAGAAGAAATCCAGGCCTAGAAACTGTGAAAGTTAGATGCCTATGTTTTCACTGAAAAGACTGGAATCCAGATTAAGTAAGATTTAAACCTCAGTCACCTATTTTCTGGATGAAAGCACTATGCTGTTACATAGAAGATGAGAAGAGGAATTCATTTTAAGATGAAACAATACAAATATCCCACTGTGGGACAGTTTAGTGAAGAACGCTCTGTATACCCCTTTTCCAAGCTGTGCTGCAATGAGAAGAATTCAGGACTCACAGGAATAGAATCTCAGCATGTAAAAAAGAGCTTGAGACTGGTTTAGCAACTTGCAGACTGTTGGACTGGGACAGTCTTGTGATTTTGGACCTGCATCTGCAACTATGAGTTGGTACTGGAAGCTGCATTTTCAGGAGATCAATTTTAGACTTATAAGCCATAGGTCTCAGGTATCAACATAGGCTTGCTGAAAAGAGACATCTAAATTGCACTGTTGATTAATAATTTTTGAGGTCATGATTTTGGCATCTGGGTATAAACATAATCCAGTGAGCAAAGCCTCTGCTTTTTGTGTGCGCTCAGGATTCTTCTACTTACAGTTAAATACGGGAGCACCAGTACTTGCTGAGTTTGGTGCCATGAGTTTCATAATAGACTGCAGATACAGAAAAAATATTTGTAGTGCTGTGCTGTTAAAGACTTAAATGTTTGAGATCTGTAAACCCTAGGTGTATTATTTTGCTTGCCTGTGGCTTCTTCTGGTGCGTGTAGGGACAGTGGTGACTCTCTATTGCCACCTAGTGCACCAGACACAACAGAGATGATACATTACACCATTCAGCAGGGCAGAAGCCAAAACCAAGTGGTTGGTTCTTCCAGAGCAAAAGTCTGATCACTAATCATATAGTACATTTACAGTATGATAAATACTTTTCTGGGCTTCTGATAGTTTCTGAGACTGCAGGAACTTCCCTGGTACTGGATGTTTTCAGAGAGAAAAAGGGAAGCAGAAGAGGCAAGACAGGCTCTTCTAGAGAATTTGTGATTGCCTAGTGGTTAGGGCACTGTCATGGTAGAAGAGCCTTTCTTGAAAAATTACTTGAGTCTGTGTGTCCCATAGTCCCAAGAGAGTGCCCTACTCACCACCCTTCCTGCTCTTATGGAGTTAGCCAGCTTGTCTCTTTCTAGATTATGCTCAAGAATTTCACCCTAGAACCAGAACACACAGGTTATCACTTAGAGAGTTCTCTTCATCAGTATCCGTCAAAGAAAAAAAAACAAACCTAAAAAAATCCTTCTCATGATTTAACAGGTGGGAAACTGAGATAGATAGACAGATGCAGCTACTCTCCCAAGACACAGGTTAGGATTAACTTTCTAGGTTCACAAGCCTTGCTCTTCTCTATTGAATAATATCAGCTCTATTAGGCACAGACTGGAAAAAAAATGACAGTGCCTGTCCAGTTCATTGTTCCAAAGTGACACCATAGTGGCATATTGGTACTAAGGAATGGAGCTAATAGAAAAGCTACAGCTATTAAACAAAGCTATTCAAATTCAAAGTAAAGCAAAGGGGATGGTTCCTGCAATAGGCTGTAAACCTGTGAAACTCATTAACAGATGTTGCAGATACAAAAATTTTACCTGCATGCAAAGGTGGACTGGAACGGTACTTGAAACAGACATCAGTTCAAAGTTACTAAACAGACATAACATACTACATTCAGGAAATCCTCTGAGCTGGAAGGAATCAGAAGTTGAGAGAATACAGAAGTGTCATATAGGGTTACTCTGTTCTCTTTTTTTTCGTTTCCTCTGAGTGCCTGCTTATATCTACAGTCAAGGACAGAGTATGAGGCTGGCTATGCCCTTGGTCTGTACCAATACTGGTACAGTAAGGTGAGCAACGTTCTCATTCAGGTCCTTGCCAGCCAATTCTCTACACAATCAGTACAGTTTTGTTGACAAAATGCTTGAAAGCACGTGTTCTATGTGTCTAGTCACCTGCAACCGAGCTGCGTTTGCTGCAGGCTCAGGGATGAAGATCCTTTATGCTAATGACCTTACACTGAAGTCAGGATCTTGCTTCCAGGCTAGTCTAGGATGGCAAAAGGCCCCGTTGTTGCTGAAAGAATGTCTCTATGTAGGGTACTTCTGCTTTTCATGCAGGGAATGAAGCCAAGACATTTATTGTGCATGCCTATCACTGTGGGCACTAGTGGTGGCCCAGCTTCAGAGCCTCCATTTGCTGAGCACAATGACTGAGTGACAGCATAAAAAAAAAAAGACTGTTTTTTTCACTAATTCATGAAAGAAGTTGTGTTTCCTGTAGCTGTCAGTACGTATCAGCTTAATTTTCCTCACTTGAAGTAATCACAGCTGTTGATTACTTCCACCAAGGAAGAATAGGAAACCTACATGAACAACTGCAACTATGAAAACTCATTTACTGCTGACAAAGGGGCTAATAGGAAAAACTGTGAAACACAACAGGTGTAATCTAGTCAGATTCTATAAATAGCCAGGCAACCTATTATTGTTAATAACTTTTTTTTTTTTTTCAATTTCCCAATACTACACTGCACTTCCTAGAAAAAAAAGTGAAATATGTAGCATTTTGTAGAACGTTATTTTGTTAAAAAAAGCCCACAACCAACCAACTGAAATACAGTTCAGATTAACTGTAGAAGACTGGACTGTGGGAGCAAACAAAAGAAGGACATCTAGCTGCCAAAAACTCTGGACAAAACTTTATTGTGTCCTGGCAGATATTAATTTATACTGTGTGAAAGGCTAGCTCATCTTCTATTACCTTCACTATTACCTTCATCTTTGCTGCTGTCTTTGGTCTGAATTCATGCCAAAGGAAATTATGTCATGTTTTTTTTCTCTCTTAGAGCAGCAAAACAGCATTCAGGTCCCTAGGATAACTTGTCTTCCAGCTTCTTTAAGAAAGAAGGACAGGAAATTGAAGAATGAAAATAATTTTGTGCAAACAAAAAACATGTTTTCTTTGTTAAGATGGTTGGTTTGTAGTTTTTTTAATATTCACTAGCAGAGTAGTTGAATTTAAACAAAAACAAACAACAAAACAAATGAAAACAACAGTCCTCAGAGCGTAAAATAATTCTGTTTTGAAATATAAGGATCAAGATATTAGAGAAGATATTAAATATATATATCTATCAAGTGAATAAAATTGAGACTATTACAGACTATGGGACACACTCAGCACCAGTTAGCCAAGAGATTCAGTTAGTTATGATACAGTTATCTTGTAGCTTTGGCCTGCACACTCATTTAAACAGAACAGAGCATTTTGACCAGCACAGATGTTGAGATGTCCTTTTATGGAAATGAAGATAGGCAATTGGTAATTTCCACATTGATTTAAACTGCTCCATGTGGGGCTCAGGATGAAGGACTTGCAGCATGTGACAGCTACACAACCAGGAACAAACACAGGCAAAGCATATGCATACAAACTGGTTATAGCTACAAAAAGAAAATAAATCTAAGCCCATTATTGCTGCTATGTACTTTTAAGGGTTCCTATGTTCAACACCCAGACACAGTGGGGGATCTTAAGACAGTCTTGAAATTCTATAAAATGGGATCTGATACACTGCAGCGAATACAGCATATGGGAACATCTAATATGGGGAACATTTAGGTTGACAAGTTGTCAGTGGTTTTAACATTCTCCAGAGTCCCTTCGTAATAACTTTCTTTTCCCTTCTCTTGTCTCCTGTTTCGCCAAGGAAGAAAACAGATGATGCTTGATGAAAATGGCCATTATAACCTTTTGGTGAGGAAAAGTCTTACCCTTTTAGTTTTGAGCTTTTGGACAGCCTCATCACTGTACCTGCATAGGGAGATGAATGTCCTCAGAAGCTGTTGTCAGTCTGTGCCATCTGCTTCTTTTGGAAACAAAGTCTTAAAGTGAAGCACACTGACATGATTCATCTTATAATGATACTCAGAGGTTTGTAAACAGCATGTAAACAGATGAATAAATAAAATATTTTTACAAGAAGTGATTGTGTATTCTCTTCTGAAGTATTGGCTGGTTTGTGTTTCAACACAACACAGACAAAGTAATGATCATATTCTGAGTTTAAGGTATTTTTTGAGAACAAGTAAATGCCATGTAAAATGTCTACACAAGAACTCTGTTCTAGCTAGGACTGTGAGTCATGATATTGGTGAGATAGTTAAATGAAGGATGATAGACATAGACATATAAGCAATATAACCACAGAATCATTTATGTTGAAATTGATCTCTGGAGAACATCTAATCTGATCCTCCCATTCAAAAGGGGATCAACTACATCAACTTTTTCAGGGCCAATGTCCAGTCAGGTTTTGACCATCTCCAACAATGGAAACTGAACAGCATCTCGGGATGATCTGTTCTAGCGAAGTATGGGCATACAGGGCTCTTACTGTTTTTGCTTGGGAATGGAGGGGGGATTCTGTTGATTTTGCAACAGATGAAGACTCTACTTGATTTACTAAATAGGAAAGAGTATCTAAGATTGTACCTGTAGGTAGAGTTTTTTGGTCATAAGGATTGACCGCAGTGCAGATTAGAGTAGATGGGGCTTTGTTTGGTTTATGCTTGTGTCTTCAGATTCCTTGTGACAGCAGAATCTGAACAGATTCTGACTGGATATAATGATCTGAGCTAAACAGAGAATCTGGACCAACACATGTTTACAGACATAGAGGGAGAAAGTGGAGTGTGGTGAGGACTGCACAGAAAGAGGGAAGAAGTACCAGATCCTATCAAAAACATTTTTGAAAGCAAATTCCCACTGGCTCTAGCAGGGCCAGAATTTCCCTCCTTATCTAGATACTCAAATATTAGGTTCAGCTTACCCAATTTGCAGAATCCTTTTCCACATGCTACTTTGATGGTCTTTGAGCATTCTGAACTGCAACTAGCCATTCAGATTAACTCCTTGTGGGAGCCCGAGCTGTAACCCAAGTGAATAACCATGAATACTGATATATAAAACAATCTGTTGTCCGTGGGCTTTAAGCCCACCTATAAATCTAAGAACAAGTATTTTTAGAGGTCTCACAAGGTAGGCTTTGCATCCTTGAATAGGACTGCTCTATATTACCACAGCACAAGAGTCTCTTCCTGCCACTATATTTTATGCCAGTAAAATACCTGGAATGTGTCAGTGTACTACCTGCCTTTTGTCAGGGGACTTTGAATTTTAAATTTTCTTTCTATCATGACCTCTAATGTAACTAGACAAAGGCATATAAAGATACCAGCCCTCTATTAATCGAAAAAAATGGGGCATTATCTAAGTATTAGGCCTTTCTATTTAACAAAAAGTTTTTTAAACATAGCATTTTCTGTCAGGTTACTGTGCTGATGTAATTAAAACTGTAAGAGTGTACCACCTTGTTTTTCCTTTTGAATATAAACGTTTCAAGGGTTGAACCTAGTGATGCAGAAGATTCATGAGCATTTACCTCCCAGCTGCTTTCATTATCACTGTACATTGCAAATACAGAGTTCTGCCAACACAAACTATTCTCTTCCTATTATTTATCAACAGGCTATCCCTTGCTTAACAGATGACATGCAAACAAAGGCACTAATACCACTGCAAACATATTTCCAGCTTCACTTTCTTTTCCTGTTTGGTCTTTTCCAAACCGAAGCAATAAAGGAATGGAAAACTAGTGGTTATAAAGCAATAAAAGACCACATTAAAGGCACGGGAAATTCACCACCTTTAAACACGTGCGCTGAAAAAAAAAATAAAAAAAACAAAAGACAAACTTTTCAGAAATTAAGGATCTCAGAAGTCAGGATGAGTCAAAGCCTGCCTACACATTGTTAAGCCAGTGCTGTTAATTGAGTTCTGCCAATTGTGTCAAATGAAAATCTTTCCACCAGTACTTAGGTTAAAATATAAGTATTTTACAGCAAATTATGGTGTTGTGCTAGAGTTTTACAGAATCATCTTATCACAGGCTCTTTTAGGTTGGAAGAGACCTCTTGAGATTATCTAGTCCAACCCCTTCTCAAGCAGATTTAGCGAAAGCAGGTTTCCCAGGACTGTGTCCAGTTGGATTTTCAGTATCTCCACATATGTAGACTTCACAACCTCCCTGGGCAACCTGTTTCAGTGTTTAACCACGCATACAGTGAAAAAAGTTTTCTTGTGGTCAGATGGAATTTCACAGGTTTTAATTTGTACCCATTACTTCTTGTCTTCTCAGCGGGCACTACTGAGAAGAGTCTGGCTGCCTCTTGTTTAGTCCCTCCCACCAGGTATTTATACACATTGATAAGATTACCCTGAGCTTTCTCTTCTCCAGGCTGAACTGTCACAGCTCTCTCAGCCTCTGCCCTCATATAGGAGATGCTCCAAGGCTCTAAGCGCTTTAGTGGTCCTGTAATGGACTTCATTCCAGTAAATCCATACCTTTCTTGTAATGGGGAACCCAGAACTGGACATAGCACTCTAGGTGTGGCCTTGTCAGTGCTGAGGGGAAGGATCACCATCCTTGGTTTGCTGGCAACACTCTGATGCAGCCCAGGAGGCTGTTAGCCTGCTTTGGTGCAATCGTGAACTGTTAGCTCATGATCAGTTTGTTGTCCACCAGGACACAAGTTCTTTTCTGCCAAGCTGCTTTCCAGCTGGATGGTCTCCAGCATATATTGGTGTCTGGGATTGTTCCTCCCCAAGTACAGGACTTTACACTTATTTTTGTGAAACTTCACGAGGTTCCTGTCAGATCCTTTCTCCAGCCTGTCCCCAACTCTCTGAATGGCAGCATGACCTTCTGGCATGTTAGTCACACTTCTCAGTTTTGTATCACCTGTGAACTCTCAGAGGATACACTCTACCACATCATTCTGGCCATCAATGAAGAAGTTATACAGTATCGGTCTCAGTATTGACCTCTGAGGCACACTGCTAGTGGCTTGCACTCTTACTGGACTTTGTGCCACTGATTACAAATCTGCCAGGCCCAGTCATTCAGCCAGTTTTCAGTCTACCTCGTTGCCCTCTTATCTGACTCCTACTTTGTCAGCTAATCTATGAGATGTTATGGGAAATGGTGTCAAAAGCTTTACTAAAGTCAAGATAAACAACACCCAGTTCTCTCTCCTCACTCACCGAGCTAATCATGTCACTGTAGATGGCTATCATGTTAGTTAAGTGTGATTTTCCATTTGCAAATCCATCCTGATTACTACTATTAACCTTGTCTTTCATGTTTTTGGAAATGGTTTCCAGAATCAGTTCCTCCATCAACTATTCATTTCATTACCTTATTAATGAATCAGAAGTGGTTCCTTCTTACAGCATCCTGCAATATTATTGACTGCCTGTCTTCTAATCATTAATTAAGTGAAATTTTGCTTAGGTTATGATATAATTAATCTCAAAAGCAATAGCTGAGAATGAAACACTAATTGGAAACATGTCACATATTATCAGAGGCTGTGGCTACCTGCAGTCTTGTAATGCTCTCTTGAAAATAAATTATACATTAAATTTCTAGAAGTGTTATTGAAGGCATTTCAACTCTTCAACTAAGTTCTTCCACCCTCAGTGGTACTGGCAGTGTTTGGAGGTAAAAGAAGTAATACATAGCAACATTTCTTGTGGTTTCCAAGGTACTTTATACTTCAATTCTTCGTAGATTATTTTTGTTTACCTTTCATGAATAAAGATTTGGGGATCTGAAAGACCATAACATTTTACTTGGAAGATAATGCATGATCAGCTTTGGTGCAGCCTTGAACAGTGTAGTTAGCTAGTTTAGTGTAGTTACCAGTTAGTTAGCTCGTTAGTTACCTGGTTTAGTGAAGCTACCACTGAAGTTATCAGTTTTATCTGGTGGTTAGCTACACTTTAATAGCGTAGTTAGCTGGTTCCTGTAGTAGAGCTTTGGAAAACCTCATCCCTTTGTTTTAGAACATACACAAATATTCCTTGTGTAAAATGTTTTACATCTACTTTTTGTGAATTCTAGCTCTGTAGATAATGCAATTCAGCAATTTTGCACAAAGGTGCAAATAGTGAGGGCTATTTCTGAACAGCTTGATGCCCAAAAGTTCCATGGCTTGTGAATACTCTGGGAATCTGTTATATATTAATTTCCTGCTTATGTAGAAGTAATCACATGTTGACTTTCTGCACATCTCTGTATTCAGTATGGTGGGTAACACTCACCATTCTTAGCAGCTCTAGGATACCTGAAGGTTGCAGTCCTTAAGCCTGAATCCAGAAATGTCAACAGCCTCAAAGGATACTTCCATGGATTGAATGAATTCTTACTCCCCCTTTGGTGAGTGGATATTTCTTCTGGATATATCCTTGAGTGAGCCCTCATCTCCTTTGGGTGAGAGAACCCCTTTTTGAGTATGCTTGTATGGGAGGTTTTCCCTTTTATGAGTGAGTGTGCCCATATTTTGGCTCATCTTTCTAGAAAGAATATTCCTTAAAGCTTAGGAATTAGTTGTGTAGTAGCTTACTCCCAGCTGGCGTCAAAACGTGTCATTTAATCTTATCACAAAGAGTGCCAGACAATTTTGTTTGCAACAAATCCACGTTTTGGGTAGCTGCTGCTGTTTGTTTTGTGGGTCCCTCCACAATACTCTCTGTATTTAAAGGACAACATGGAAGAAAGTACAAAGATGTCTTAAACTTGCACGCTGTCTTGAACTTGAAGACCAGGAAGTTTGTCTGAGTGAAGACGAAAATTCCAACTAAGGTGGCGCATGAAATTTTTCCTCTGTAACAATCCGAAAATTACACCCTGTACATTCCAGTGTGTGACATTTGATTTCAATCAATCTGGTTGGAATGCTCAGTCTCTTGAGTATAGATTCCCAAGAGTCTTAAGAACCATAAGTTGTAGTTCACAAAAAGTAGGGGTATGATAGCTCCCAGTTGGTACACAGTGACTGAATGTCTTTACTTGTCTTGAACCAAAACAGCTCTTTTAATGTAACATCCTTTTGATTGTTAGTAGAAAAGTTGAATAGAGTTGTCTACTTCTAAGAACATCTTTTAAAAGTTCTAAAGACTGCAGCACTGATTAACTTCAGCCTGGGCAGTATCTACACATCATGAGTAGCTTGAACAGACAATATTTAAAAAAAAAAAAACTATGCAGGTAATATTCAGTAAGTACATTATTTTTACTTGAGTGAAAAGTAGGAAATAAATATACCTAGATTAGGTTACACATATTTATAGATTATAGCCATCTGACATAGGTTCTTTTTCCTATTTGAGCGCATATGAAATGTTGTGCATACAGAGGTAATTGGGAAAATTGCACTGGCTTTAGGATGAGAGGACACTGAGAATTTCAGACAGGATTTATGCAAATCCTAGAGACACGAGGATGTCATTTATATGTCTCTGTCTTATTTGCAACAATGTATTTTACAATTTGGTGCTGGCTCTTAAGTTACAATTAGTTAACATAATTACATTTACAAGGCTGATGTATTAAGCAGATATTTTTTCTGTTAGTCAGATTGCTAGCTCCATTGGCTGTATGTGATATTTTCTGACAGCAACTGTTGCCCTCATTGTGCAAATATGGCAATCTAAACCAACAGATGAACAGATGTTGTTATATAGTAGAAACATGACAATGTTTGTGGAAGTGGTATATATTATTTTTATACTTTTAATACAGGTATTTTAACATTGAAAATAAGTCAAGTCCATAAAAAGCAGCTGAAAAAAAATTAGTAGCTTTGTGAGAAGGGTAATGACATAATTTAAGCAGCATTTATTAATCAGTGTAATCAAATACCTCTATAATTAAAAAACAATCCCAGCAATCAAGATCTTAGTCTTTTGATGAATGTGTCTAGGCTGTTGTTATCCATTGTCATGTCAAGATGTGTCTGTCCTATATGCAGCTGAACTGTCAGGAAAATGCTGATTCTGTCTATAGCTCAGTCCTTACTAGTATTGAGACCAAAAGTAAAACAAAAGATTCCAAATCAATTACTGTTGTTAAGGAGGACAGTGAAGTTGCACCCATAGTGGTTTAGATATAGTTCTGTTAGCTTTTGTTGTCAGAAAATTTGTTTCATGCCCATATCAAGGTGGGAGTTTAAAAACTAGAACAACTGCTCAGCTGTATTTTTAGAAAAATGAAAATTACCATATCATTTCTTCCTTTCTGCAAAGGAAATAAAACGGTTTTGTTTTATCAGCTCAGGATAACATAGCTGTTTTCATACGTATTCGTGGGAACAAGGCAATGTTTTTGACAGTCTACCTCAAAGTACCAATATGTTCTTGTAAAGGATAACTTTTAAGAAGCTAAAATATGGAGCATATCTGAAGATACTGATACTCAGAAGAGATCTGAATTGGAGTAGGAGTATAATTTACTCCTAGAAGAAGTAAATAGTTTTTTACTCATTTAATGAGATGAATGTGGTCTCCTTTAGCATCCTCGACAGAATGGTTCAAGACACCTGGTGAATATATATCTGCTAAGAATAGCTGAAAAAAAAAATAAAAATAATGTGTCCTGAAAAAAATAAGAGCAGTCCTGGCTCTCTGTGAGTAGGTTTGGTCTCTTAGCAATTTGGCTGATTTTGTCAAAAAGCACCATGAATCTCTGAATTGCTTCTGCTGGTCCATCCAAGGACAGAGCTTTACCACAGAGAGGTCACGCCTCATGCAAGTCAGTTTTCCAAAAGAAACCTCAGTCCTGAAAAGAGCTGGCAGCAAAGGGAGTACTGTTAAGACACATTGGACTTGCCATAATACAGCTGCTAAGAGCTCTTGCTAATTTCCAGTTTCTGAGGGTATGATTGCATTGGTTATCTCAGAGAGATGAAAGGAAACTTAGTCCGAGTCGAAAAAAAAAGCTGTGTAACTGTGTTAGACCTGGATCTATGGAGAGCCTGGCTATGGTGTTGCAGGCAAAGCATCACACTAATAATTATCCTTTGGTTTTCCTTTTACTCAGAACATGAGTAGGAAGGACTTGTGACAAATGAAATCTACAACACAAATATGCCCTTACATTCTTCTGTTGCAGGTTCAAGAAAACCCTTATACTTCTACAGTTCTACTAAATGCTTATCATTCTATTTCCTCTAAAGATAAGTACACCACTAGCTCCATCTAACAAGTGGAACAGAACCTCACTGCCTTAGACCTATTCTTGGCAATATATTTCCTATTCGCTTATCAATAAATTGATCACTTCCTCTACAGGATAAAAAAAAAATACTATAACTTACAGTTATCATCCAATATGGTATTGTCCAGTGCTTCAAAGGAGGATACAAAGTACCCAATAGCTGTAAAATTACCTGCCTTGGGTTAAATTTTTACCCTAATACTCAGTTGCTAGAATTTAAATTACACCTGCCACTAACACATTCCATACTTTCTCCAATTTTTGGTAGCATTAGCCATTGTGACTTTGAATACCCAAAATACTCACAGAAAACCCAGTTCTTTAAATTTATCAAATTCCTGACTTCCACTGTTTACTTAACATTTAAGAATGTGACCTCCATTTTAGTATTCTCCATCCACAGATTATGATGAACATGTCCTTGGTTTTGTCTCATGATTCTCTAAGATGATAAAAAGATTATTCTGGTCTATCTTCTCTACGGAAGCAGACTCTAGCTGGAGCCTGTGACTAGTGGTGTTCCCCAGGGGCTGGTACTGGGTCCAATGCTGTTTAACATCTTCATCAATGACCTGGACAAGGGGATGGAGTGTACCCTCAGCAAGTTTGCTGATGATACAAAACTGGGAGGAGTGGCTGACATGCTGGAAGGCTGTGCTGCCATCCAGCATGACCTAGACAGACTGGAGAGCTAGGTGGGGAGGAATTTAATGAAATTAAATAAGGACAAGTTCTGCATCTGGGGAAGAACAACCCCATGTGTCAGTACAGGTTGGGGGCTGAGCTGTTGGAGAGCAGCTCTGGGGAAAAAGACCTAGGAGTCCTGCTGGACAAGAGGATGACCATGAGCCAACAATGCGCCCTTGCGGCCAGGAAGGCCAATGGCATCCTGGGATGCATTAAGACGAGCATGGCCAGCAGATCGGGTGAGGTTTTCCTCCCCCTCTACTCTGCCCTGGTGAGACCCCACCTGGAGTACTGGATTCAGTTCTGGGCACCTCAGTTCAAGAAGGACAGGGAACTACTGGAGAGAGTCCAGCACAGAGCCACCAAGCTTACTAAGCGAGTAGAGCATCTCCCTTATGAGGAGAGGCTGAGGGAGCTGGGTCTCTTTAGCTTGGAGAAGAGGAGACTGAGAGGTGACCTCATTAATGTTTATAAATATGTAAAGGGAGAGTGTCAGGAGGAAGGAGCCAGGCTCTTCTCGGTGATGTCCAATGACAGGACAAGGGGTAATGGGTGCAAACTGGAGCATAGGAGGTTCTGTGTAAACACAAGGAAACACTTTTTCACAGTGAGGGTGACAGAACACTGGAACAGGCTGCCCAGAGAGGTTGTGGAGTCTCCTTCTCTGGAGACAATCAAAACCTGCCTGGACGTGCTCTTGTGTGACCTACTCTAGGTGATCCTGCTCTGGCAGGGGAGTTGGACCCGACGATCTTCCGAGGTCCCTTCCAAACCCTAACATTCTGTGATTCTGTGATACGGCAACCCTTTATTTTATGTACAGTGTCATATAGAGCCATCTCACACTGCTTTTGAAGAACCTGTTTATGTCCTCAGGATTCCCTGTGATGCAGACTCATATAGAAGTTATTTTTCTCCTTTATGATGTTTCTGTACTCTTATCTGCTTCTTTCAATCCCTGTAGGTCAATAATTTCCTTACAAACTTTCTACTTTCAAAATAATTTAAAATTCTATATACTTCAGATTTCTTCTCATCTAGAGCATTCTCATGTGTCTGATTTTCACTTTTTTTCCAAATTTACTTGCAAAGTTTACTTCCTTTCACTGAAGGATGCTTCCCTTGTTCAAGTAATTTTCCTAACTTGAAAATGAACAATACTAGCTTTTCACTTTGTTCTTCTACTTTTGGAATTATTAACAGATTAACAAATCTTAAATTTGTTATTTTATAATAACTAGTAACTGCTATATTGTTTTAACTGGTTATAATTGTTGGTTACTGTTTGAACCACATCTCATAGAAAAGGGGATAGAATCCGTGATGAATATACTCTGTTTCCTTTCCAAGAAGAGAATAGAGGTATAATTAGAAGTATGAAATGAGTCATGGGCACATGAGCGAATAATTCCAGAAGTGAATGTAGAAAGACTTGGAGTACTGATCATTTGGAGGAATTCTCTGAGAATAGGTTTTGTATCTTCATGGACACTCTTCACCTAAGCATATGGAATACCAGCTTGCAATCCAAGCTAGCAGAATGACTAAAAAGAACTTGAAACTGAGAGATGGGAAGAATGCCTGAGAAGGAATCGTGCGGTTTCCTCATTTAACACCCAGGGCAGGGGGAATTTTGGCTTCAGGAAGGTGGTGGCAACAAAAATAGAAAATAGGAGCTTAAAGACAGAAGAGTTTGACTGGAGCGGTAATAAAAAAAGCAGTAGAGTCTGTAAAGGAATTGTAGGAACCCATGCAACAAAACAAGGGATATACAAAACCAGTGAGAAATTCAAATAAAACTTTATGGAAATAATTCTGTTAAAATGAAATTGCACAATGATCAGAGAACATAAATATTAACTGAAAGGTCTATAGTCTTCTTCAAAGGAAAGAAAAGTCTATGTGAGAAAGAGAGAGAAAGAGAGAGGATGATATCCTGGTAAAAATCAAAATTACACTGGAAAAGAGTTGTAAAGACAATGTGCAGGGAAGTACACAGAAGTCTGCAGTAGGATGAGATCATCTCTGTTTTAGTAGCAAAATACTACCAGAGACAATTTAATGATGGGACACTGCAGTTCCTAATGTGCAAAGGAGATAATAAATGTAGTAATTGTTGTTGAGTTCTGGACATAAACTCAGAAAATTTCTTCAATAGGGAGTCTATTTGCCAGCATACTCTGACCTTTTGTTTTGATAAAGAATGAAGACATACGTGAAGAGCCTGTCATAGAAAGCAGATGAGATTATTTTGTTTAAATTAAATGAAAGAATAAACAAAACAGACATAATCAAGAAGCAGTTTTGCACATTTTGATAAATAAAAGAATCTAATTAGGAAAGTGAATTCAACTATATTGAGGAGCTTACGGACTTGAATGTGGAGGAAGCCTGGCATTTCTTCATATTAAATATACAAAAGTGTTCTCTAGAATTTGCATCCAAAAGAGGGGAAAAATATAAGAAAAATTTCAATATATAGCTAGAGGAAAAGTTGTCTCAGCAAGGATACCATGGACAAGAAGTAAGGCTAGAAGGAACAGTAAAAGATGTATCCACCCAAGAAAACTACTGGAGAGTGCAAAAATTGATAAAATGGGAACCAATGAAAACCCTAAACTTCATTGGCTTTACAAAGACTTTTAAAACAAATAAAATTATCTTTCATCACATTAATAGAAGAAAAAAGGAATGAGGAGTTACTGGGGAGAGAGAATCTGAATATCACCTTAAAATACCTGCTGGTCTGAAGAAAGATTTTGCTATAGTTTTTAATAAGGACAATAATGGTAAGTTTGGGGACAAGGTAAGTAAGGAATTAACACATCTACAATACAGCAAAAATGTCAGAGAGATTGAATATACTTGATGGCAGGAATTTTTTAATATCTGTAATCTCAGAGACACTGTCATGGGTTCTGAAATGACAGCTACATGTGGGATCTGTAAAAAGGAGCTGAATGTGTTCTCTGATCCTCACTGCTAGTAAGGAAGTGCTGATTTTTCTCAGGCTGTGGCACAGAGCTTGGCTCCCACATGCATCCCAAAGAGCAGTTTTGTCATGACTCAGCTGCAGCTGTGGTGCTCTTACACTTTACTACCCATTTCCTCCCCCTTGCTATGGTGCTGGCACAACTGCTGTTTCCTTTGGCTTGAATAGTGCTAGCAATAAGTCAGAAAAAGCAATTAGTCAGAGAGTGATGGCGAAACTAAAACAGTGTTACCATCTCTGGAGTATTCATTTGTCTGCCACAGAGGATGGGCTAACATGGCACTTGTATTTAAGGTGTGAATCGGCTGTGAAGGAATTCTTCAGGCTTTTTAATCTCAACTTTAGGCAAGACTGCAGAAACAAATATGGAAGGAAAGGAATATTAAAGATGCAGCTAAAGAAAAACAGAATAAAATTCAATGTGAACTTGTATAAATCTGCTGTACCAACTAATCTGATCACGTTTATTTAATGAAAGCTAGACTTGGACTTTCTGGCCCAGGGAGGTTGCTCTAAACTGATCTAACCTTGGAAGCCCATATGTTAAGATACCACGCAGTCTGTTGCTACCACTGCCTGGATGGTGATGAAAGATAATTGATGAACCAGAGGGAGATAACCTACATGGAACTATTTTTTTTTTTCTGTTTTGGAAGTATTATGTCACAAAAGACAAAGAGAACTAGTAAAATTTTGTGATAATGCAAAGTTGTGAGCCCACACTGATAAAAGGATCTTTTTTTCCTTGAGGACTAAAAGAGCAGAAAGTGGACAGAGTATAACAGAATGAGGTATGGTGCCAGGTATTAAAGGAAAAATAGTTACTGGATTGAAAAGACCAACAAAAAAGAAGAGCTGCATTAACAAGTGACTGCACCAAGAAAAGTCATCTATATGATGCTATCACATAAAAGGAAGCTGTGTCTCCAAGGCATACCATGGCCATTTTGTCCATCCAGGGAAGGACAGAACAGAATAGAATGTTAATATTATTTTTCTGGAGACACTGGTGATACTTGACGTGCATTACTGTGAACTGGTCAACACAGATGAATTCAGCTGGGATAGGTGAATGGAAAAGCCTAAAACAGTAGGGAAAATTAAGAGCTTGGTTACTTAGAGGAAACTAAAAGCATTTGGCTTGATTACAATAGAAAAACAAAGGCTAAGATGTAAGAATGTGTTTATTCTCCATCAATATGGCACAGGTAGAGCAATGATTCATCCAAGTTAAATGACAACTATAGCTCTGAACGTAAAAATATCCACTATTAATTAGCAACTAATAATCACAAAGTTAAAATTAAAAAAAAACAATGTTTGAACCATAGTATCATTACAAAGAGATAGAAGAACTTTTTTTTAAGTGTGGGGTTCAATGTACTTTTGTGAATGTTTAAGTCATGTTCCTGTGAATTTCTTAGCATCAGGCAGTTTCAAGCCTAGATATCCTGAATATGAGAGAGAATGTGAAGGCCAAACACATGCAGCCCCAGGGCTAAGAAGTCCATGGATCCAGGGTACAAAAAGTCAGGAGTACAAAAGCTGAAACCATGAGAGGGATCCCATGCTCTGCTCATCATAATATATTCTCATCAGCATCACTGTTGATATTAAAAGACAATTTTGCCAAGTGGTGTCAGGACCAAGGAAATTTATTGAAGATTTATCTATTTATCTATGATTTATCTATTTATTTTTATGTCAGTCTTATTTGGATCAATATAATCTCTTAGAGGGCAGGCAGTGAGAAGGATGCAAATCTGCATGTTTATGATCTTACTGGTGTTGCGAAGATGTGATGGAATGGCTCCTACGGCTGGAGTATGGGAATGGATGGATACAGGCTCTTTAGGAAGGACAGGCAGAGGAGATGATGAGTGTTGCCCTCTACACCAATGACCAGCTGGAGTGCATGGACATCTGCCTGGGGATGAATGAGGAGCTGACCTAGAGTTTATAGGTCGGGATTAAAGGGTGGCTGGGGACAGGTGACATTATAGCGGGCATCTGCTAGAGGCTACCCAACCAGAAAGACCAAGCAGATGAGGCCTTCTATAGACAGATTGAAGCAGCTTCACATTCACAAACCCTGATGCTTGGGGGGGATCTCAATCATCCTGATATCTGTCGGACGGACAACGCAGCAGGGCATAAGCAATACAAGAGGTTCCTGGAATGTGCTGATGTATTCCTTCTCCAAGTGATAGAGGAGAGGTGCTGTGTTGGACCTTGTTCTCACCAACACAGAGAGGCTGTTGTGGAATGTGAAAGGCAGCCTTAACTGTAGTGACCATGAAATAGTGAAGTTCCAGATCCTTAGGGCAGTGAGAAGGGTGCACAGTAAGTTCACTACCTTGGACTTCAGGAGAGCAGACTTTGGTTTCTTCAGGGATCTGCTCAGAGTATCACAACATAAAGTCCTGGAGGGAAGAAGAGCCTAAGCAAGCTAGTTGATATTCATGGATCATGTCCTCCAAGCTCAGGAACAATGCACCCCAACTAGAAGGAAGGCAGGCAAAAATGCCAGGGATGGATGAAGAAGATGCTCCTGGACAAGCCAAACGCTCCCCAAAAAAGGAAACCTACAGAAACAAGAAACAAGGAGAGGCAGCCTGAGAGAAATACAGAGAAATTTTCCAAGCAGCCGGGGATCAGGTTAGGAAAACCTAAGCCCTGGTAGAATTAAATCTGCCCAGGGATGTCAAGGGCAACAAGAAAAGCTTCTATTGATACATCAGTGATAAAGGAAGACTAGGGAAAATGTAGGCCCTCTCTGGGAGGAAATGGAAGACCTGCTTACCCAGGACAAGGGCATGTAGTCAGCCTTTCAAACTGAAAGAGGATAGATCTAGATTAGATGCAAGGAAGAAGTTCTTCATTGTGAGGGTGGTTAGATTCTGGAACAGGCTGCCCAGAGAGGTTGTGGATGTCTCATCCCTGGAAGAATTAAAGGCCAGACTGGATGCAACTTTGAGCAACTTGATCTAGTGGAAGGTGTCACTGCCCATGGCAGGAGGGTTGGAACTCGATGATCTTTAAAGTCCCTTCCATTCCAAGCCACTCTATGATTCTGTGAGTCTATGAAATCTAAAAATGGAACTTGACAAGTTACTAGAAGAATTACATGCTAACTTCTGACTTCATATGTTGATTTCTTCTCACTTAAAAGTAGATGACTGCATTGAGATAGTCCCTCTTGATTCTCTTGGGTTTTAGTGGAGAGACAAATGCTTTTATGGGCTGAATCACGCCATACTAACATAAACATCAAAAATAGGTTAGATTAACTATACCCTGATAATGTTTGTTTTTCTCTATTGATTATAAAGGGAATCCAAGGGAAGATCAGAAACAAGTATCTCCACTGTAGTCTAAAAGATTAATTCCACCTTAGGAGACAACTGTCCTCTGTCCCAGAGGACAGGAATAATAATAGGGGAGGAATAAAGGTAGAGAAAGAGAACTGATGTGGCCAAAGAGATGAAGTATAACTGAAAAGAGCATGTAACAAGAAAACAGAGAGATGTGGAGTGAAGGATACGGAAAGGGAAATAGCATAGAAAAAAAGAGTAGAAGACTTGGTTATATTGCCAAAAATGTTTATTTAATAGAAAAGTGAGTACCAAAATTACAATTCTATGTGCAGGAATGTTTAATTTTGTATGAATGCACATATGGGAATTATTGTGCACCTCTACAGCCACACGCACATTAGATAGAACTAAATATGCAAGTACGCCCTTGTTCTTAGAGACAAAAGAAACATGAATTATGATCTAATTAGTGTTGCAACAGCACCTTGTTATTCAAATGGAATTCAGGGTCTCATTTGTGCTGTGTTAGTTGTTATATATAGAAGAGAAAACAGTGGTGAGAGTGACGAGGGTTGACACAGTGCTCTAAAAATCCCAGTTTCTGTTAATGTAGTCTTTGGCGGTTCACCAAGGTTAATATTAGGCCTTCTGCCAAAAGTCAAAGGGTCCCAAGTTGTCACTACTCTTTGAAATGATATTGAGTTAATGTGCCTAATTCTCACCTCTCACGGATTTTAAGCTGCCTTTAAGGTCAATGAAATACAAATGGTTTGCTTTATCTCCCTCCTGTGGTAGATGTCTTGTCAGTTTCCACCTTTTGAAGTGCTTCCTACTGAGTTTTTATCCCAGCCCATAATGTTATGGTTATAGTTATGACTATACTAATGTATCCTGAAATTCTTAAAAGCATCTAGTGGGTTTGATTGACTTGACCAGATACCTTCAGGATACTTGACCATACAGTAGTTTTTGTTGAGCACGTGTAAACTTTAGCAATTCCAAAGTTTAGCCCTTTAAATGCTGCCTTCAATGGGGCATGCTTAATTGAAGACACCCAAAATCAATAGTCATTTCTGAAAATTCAAAACACATTTGACATTTCAAACAGAAAGACAAGCTAATTAGTTCTGTTATTTCTGTATACAAAGTTCTATTCAATTTTGTAGTATGTTGGACAAAGTTACTTCCCTTCCAAATTAGAAATGATAAAAGCATTAATTTATGTAAATTAAATCACTTTTAGAGATCAGAAGTTGCTCAGCTTTTCACAGAAAGACTGAGTGCAGTTATGTATAAAGACAAGTATGTTGATTCATACCAATTATGATATGCATTACTTGGAAAAGCCTTCACAAATTTTCCCTTCCCCCTCCAAAACCAAATTTAAACATGGGGAAAAGGCTTCTGTATGCAGTGAAACAATCCTTCTGTTTTAAGGCTGGCAAAATTCCCACTGTTTAAGTAGTGAATGAGCAATCTCTAAAAGTACCCATCCTACCCATTTTCCACTTCTCTCCTACTGAACATAATACTTGACAGCATAAAGGCTAATGGGTCATTTTATTTCACTCTATCTCATGCCCCGGATTTTCTAACAGCATTAAAACATATTTTCTTTTGATCATGCTCTACTTTTAAGGAGGGTGATGCATAATTACATTGTTTGCAATTACTAGATTTCTCCATAAAACCTAGGACAGAATAGTGTTGATAAATCCTGAAAATATGCTAAAGCTGTTCTGCTTTCTGAAGGGAAGATTACTATTTGTACTAGGAATAAATTAAGCAGCTCTGCCCACTTCCCTAATATACCTGTGGCTTATTTGAAGTCCTAAATGCTCATCCTTAGACAAAAAAAAAAAATCAATCCCTTATTAGCTTCTTCAAAGAGAATTGAGTGTTCATAATGTTAGAGTTCTTTTTTTCTTTGGTCAGCTGGACAACTTGTATTTTCTCATAGCCATTCCACTAGTTTCATTTTGTCCCTATAATCCCTGACATCCCTTATTACAAGCCTCACTCCTTTCATGCCATTTTTTCCTGCCATTTCACTTTTTACCACATCTGCTCCTCTTGCACATACAGACCTGTTGCTTCTGGTTTGCTCAGAAAGGAAAAACTGTAAGTCCATCTGCTTGTGCATCCTTCCTGGATGGAGGCTAAGGGCTCACAAGTGCTGCCTTAGCTCTCCCCCCCCCGCCCGTTCCCTCTGTCACTCCATCCACATCAGTTTGCAGTCCTCTTCCACTCTATTCCTTCCTTAAGAAATTTTCTCTGGAAAGACTTCTGTGAACATTTACCAAACTATCCTTTTTCAGCATCATCCTCAAAAGTCAGCTCTTCCTGATGGAAAACTAAGAACTGGCAATTTAAAAGGTGTTTAAACATACAAAGATCACACAGCAGGAACTCCCTGCTATTTTTCACAGTACTTATCAAAGACGAAAAGATCCTTGGGACGGGGTCAGTGACATCACATTAAGGATGATCCTAGGAGGAGATCGATTAGTATTTGATTTAGATGTGAAGACCATGTCTTACTTCCTTATTTGTAGGACACCATAGAGCACTTTGATCAGTATCTTGAAACTTATGCTTCCAGGCATCACTCTCTTCCACTACGACTCCCTCCTCGTCACCTCCCAGCGCCACCACCCCCACTCCCCCACCCCCGCTGTCGTTTGAAAGGAGGAAAATGAAGTTTCTCAACGAGATTCAAAAGAGAGCCCGTTTCTTGCTCCACTCCCGGCTGGNCCGTTTCTTGCTCCCCTCCCGGCTGGGATTTGATGCCCGAGGGCTGGTCGTGCTCTTGCCCACCCGGAGCCCAGGCGCGAATCTCCCCGGGAACGAGCCTTTCCCCCGGTGCCGAGGGGGCCGGGAGGGCACCCGTGAGCCACTGGGGCTCCCGAGGGAGCGGGACACGGAGGCGGGGAGGGGACTCCCTCCCCTCCGCGGCGGACTGCCCAGCTCCGCTCGGCGGGGGCAAGCTGCCACCGTTCGCTCGCACCCGTCCCGGCGCTGCTCGGCGGCCACGGCTCCCAGCTGGGGGAACGGAGGGCTCCGGCTTACCGGTACCTCTGGCTACCGGCGAGTGCTGTCTTCCCCTGTTCGTCACCGGTAAGGCTTTACCGATGTCGGTGCTACTCTCGGTAACGGCTTGGCCTCTTTGAATGTAGAACCCCTTTTTCATCTTGCTCGCCCAAACTATACTTTCAGACGTCTTCAAGTTTGGCGCTGCTCCGTGGGGGTGTGATCGCTCAGCCCCAAGTAAACGAGACCCGCCGGCATCCCTCGTTTACAGTTAAAGTTGTGATGATTAGAGAAGAGGAAGTCACATCCCTCTAAGCGATGCTTAGAAACAGAAGCAGTTTAATTTGAAACCAGTTTAATTTGAAACAAGAGCGAATGAGTGCCTGATTCCAATTGGCGGGAGCTCTGATCATTGCAAGGCAAACGTGATAGCGCTCGGGTAGCGACACCCGTCAAAAAATCCACAACAAACCACCACCACAAAAAAGCCCTAACACCACCAACCCAGGAAACCGGAAAAACAGCATCAAATAAAAGCCACCCGGGAAAAACAAGTCAGCAATTGTCCCTTCTTCCCCTTGATGAGGGAGCCCCCGCTGCATCTCAAGTGAGGAGCTGAACCGATACTGATACAGAACGCCATGACTCCGAGAGCGCAGGCTATGTTGTGCATCTTCACTTTCCTTAACTCTCAGAGAACTTTTGTGACCCCGACCTGCGCGCGCATGGCAAAACGAAGGCATTCAAGCCCCGAAGAAACGAGCAGTTTCGGGAACTGTTTGCTGCTATGCGAACTTTAGCGGATACAGCTCTGTTTCGAGGGTAGCACCTTATCCCGCATCAACAGCCAGCCGAGTGCAGGTATGCGAGCAGCAGCCGAGCCCTGCTCATCGGGTAGTCCCCCGGCAGCATCAGCAGGACAGGGGTCAGGGAGCACCCACATGCACAGAGACATGCGCACAGCAGGTATAAAGTTGACCGGGGGGAGGCAAATCCGAGAAGTTGGTGCTAACTCCAGAATTTTGTTGTTTGAGACAAGTGTAACTAGTGTAACTAGCCCGGCAAAGATAAGTAGAGCAAGTAAGTTTATCAACTAAAACACGCAGAGCCACATTTTAGCACTCACAAAGAAAAACTATAGACACGATTGAAGTAAAACACCCCCCTTTATTTGATGGTTTCTAGTTGAAGGATTTTCGGCGAGGAGACAAGAAACGATTTCTTCAAAGACTGTTGTGTACTCTGATGAAGATCCCGGAGAGTGGCTGAACCGCTTTCCCACACGTGCACACACAGTATCTCCTCTCCAGCACTCTTAAGTTTTAAAGTTCCTTCTTTCTTCCTCCGACCCTTTTGGGCATGTTCTTTGTCTCCGGTGTTTTAAACGGATGGCACCGCTTCCCCTCATCAGTAGCTCCATAGACACTACACAATGCCTCATTAAGAGCTACTTAATGACCTGCATCCCCTCTCCTTCAAGGGCTAGGGCAGGACAGCGCACAGGCTAAGGGGGGCGCAGGGTCAGCGAGCTCAGGACTGCCGCAGGACGGGGCGTCTGGACGTCCCTCCTGCTCCTATTACAGGGCAAGCACTTATAGAGGGGAACCCTTTAGTACCCCTGCCTGTAGCAGGTAGCCCGCCGGGACTTCACAAACACGCTGGTCTCCTCAGGGCGGCTCGAAGCGGGGACCGAGGTGCTCCTGGAGCGCCCGTTACCTCCTGCCGCCGCCGGGGCGGGTGCCCTTACCTGAGTTCCTGAGCTTGCGGTTCTTGAAGACGGAGATGATGACCAGCAGGTTGCCCAAGATGTCCACCACGGTGGTGAAGATCAGCACGCTGGAGAGCACCGGCACCACCCAGGCGGGCCTCGGGGCACCGGCCGCCTCCGTCTCCGCCAAGTCGAAACGGCCTCGCCCGCCCGGGTCGCAGCAGTTCCTCAGGGAGCCATTCTCCAGCATCGCTGATAACCCCCGTGTCCCAGCNTATTTGTAGGACACCATAGAGCACTTTGATCAGTATCTTGAAACTTATGCTTCCAGGCATCACTCTCTTCCAATACGACTCCCTCCTCGTCACCTCCCAGCGCCACCACCCCCACTCCCCCACCCCCGCTGTCGTTTGAAAGGAGGAAAATGAAGTTTCTCAACGAGATTCAAAAGAGAGCCCGTTTCTTGCTCCACTCCCGGCTGGGATTTGATGCCCGAGGGCTGGTCGTGCTCTTGCCCACCCGGAGCCCAGGCGCGAATCTCCCCGGGAACGAGCCTTTCCCCCGGTGCCGAGGGGGCCGGGAGGGCACCCGTGAGCCACTGGGGCT